>JANHAA010000439.1:0-10029 GCA_026225975.1 Clarireedia hainanense | reverse complement strand
AGATATAAAGAATAAACTTTATTATAATCTATTATATAAAATATTAATTAAAGAATTAAAGATTATTAAAGAATATTTTACTAAGAATCTAATTAAAAGATTTATTAAATTAAGTTAAATCTTATTTATTATTTATTATAGAAAGTATTATCTAACTTAATAATTATATTAGTACTAATTAACTAATATAATTAGTTCGGTAATATAATTATTACTTTATATAAGATTTAGTAATACTCTAACTGATTATTATAATTATATTACTAATACTCTATTTATTAAATAAATAAAGGAATTAACTAAGAGTTAGATTAGTTAAAAGAATTAGTTAGAAAGTAATAACTAAAAGTCTTATTCTTTATTATTAATTAATATAATTAGTATTATTCTCTCTTAACTAAAAATCTCTATAAAAAAAGAAGAGATTCTTAATTAAAAAGAGAGTAGTTAATTTTTATTTTATTACTTTTATTCCTATTATTATACTATCTAATTATTAGTAACTCTAATAGTTATAAGCCTAGTTTAATATAAAATTCTTCTATAAATTTATCTATTTACTAATTATTATAAATAGTTACTTTTTTTAATTATCTTTTATTTAATTACTTTTACTTTAATCTCTCTTTTTAATTATAATATCTTATTTTAAGAAGATTAATAATATTAAATTATATAATTACTAATAATAGTTAATATAGTTTATAAAACTAAGAAGTTAAATTTAAATTTAATATATCTAGTATCTAATTAATCTAAAACTTTATAATAAATTGATTAGTATATTAATTAAATTAAAACTAGATTCTAAATTTAATATTGATTAACTTATTATAATATTACTAGTAATAATCTCTTTTAAATCTATAAAAAATAGAGTATATACTTAATAAATAATTGAATATAATTAATTAGTCTAATCTTATTAGTATTTATTTAATATATTAATAACCTAATTAACTATTAACAATATAATAATAATTAAAATAGATAATAATAATTAACTAATTACTAAGTTAGTTAATATTAACTTTTTTACTACTAATTCTTAATTATTACTTTTTCCTTTACTAGTCTACTTAACTATTATAAATATTAGAAAAGAATATTTATTATTAAACTAAGATTATCACTTTTAAAAGTTTAAGTTTAATTAATATTATAAGATTTTCTTAATAATCTTTAAGTAGATTAAATTGATAATTAATAAAAATTTCTTAATTAATTAAAATCTTTATAATATTAAATATAGTAAAATTAGTTTTCAAAGTTATATCTACTTATTTAAAGAATATTTTATATTAAATAAATTATCAATTATTCTTGATATTCAAATAGAATATAATAAGATATTTAACTAAATTTATTATAATTAGAAATTACTATTAAACTAGTATTAGAAGTAGGTTAAAGTCTTTAGTAAAGTATAAATTTATAATCTAAATAAAACTTTTAGTATATTTATTATAATTATCTTTTTGAAAATAGTTAAAATTAAATTTAAACTAATTTAAATAAATAAAGAGTTTAAATATATTAATCGAAAATAAAAATAAAGAAAACTAATTATAACTTTTAATAAAATAACTAATCTCCTTGAAGTTTAATTAGTAAATAAAGTATATAAACTAAAAAGAAAAGATATATATATAATAACTACTAGTAGTAATATAATAGAATTAATAACTACTATAACTTTTTCTAATAAAGTTAATTTAACTAATTAAAATAAACTTTATTTTTATTACTTTAAAAAGTAATTTTTAGATTTAAATAATAAATATTTTTGGAAATTAGAGAACTATAGTATATTTAAAAATATATTATAAAGAAAATTAATTAAAAAGAATTTTAATATTAATAATATTAAGAAAGTTAAAAAAAAACTTAAGAATTTTAAATAGAATAATATTAGAAAAGTTATAAAGAATAAAAGGATTTTACTAGTTAATATATTAGTAATAAATAGTTTATTATCTTTATTTTTTAGAAAAATAATAATAGTAATTATCTACTTTTCTTTTATATAAACTAATAATCTTAGTATATATTTTACTTTAGTTATTATTAAAAAGTATTATTTAATTAATTTAATTCTTCTTAATAATTATAATATTATATATTTAGTTAATAATATTTCTTTACTAGATAGTAGAAAGTTTATTAAATCTAATAATAATAATTTTATTAAATATAGAACTTTATTATTTTTAATTATCGAATATAGTATTTATACTATTAAAAATATTCTTACTAGATTAAAAGGATTTAAAATTAAAGATTTAGTTTTAATTAATATAATTCTTATTTCTAGTTTTTATATTAATATTATTTTAAAGTCTTAACTAATAAAAATAAACTTATAATTTTATAAACTCGACTATATTTTAAAATATAATATATTAAAGAAAAGTATAATTATTATATCTTTTATATAAAAGTTTAATTTAATTTTCTTCTAATTTAAGAAAGTTGTTTTCTACTTAAGTATATTAAATAATATTCTTATAAGTTAAACTATAATAATATACTTAACTATTTATTATAAGATTAGTAAGTTATTTAAATAATTATATAACTTATAATTTAATAAAATAGATATAGTATAAATATAGTATAATCAAGTTAGATATTTAGAATAAAAGGTTTTAAAATATTTAGTAAATAAAATAAGAGATATAAAAATTAAAAAGATTTTAAAGGTTAATTATAAATATTATATAAAAGTATATATAAAGTAAGTAATTAATTATTACTTAAAAGACTAATAATTATTATAACTTTTTTATAAAGTTATATAAGATTTATTCAACTTTTTAATATTATTTAATAAATATTTTTAATTATTATTAATTAAAGAATTATATAGTAATAAGATTTTTAAGATTTTACTAATTAATAAAACTTATTATAAAGTATTTTATATTATTATTAATTTTGAAATATAAGTAAAATAATAATATTACTTATCGATATATATTATTAAGTAAAATAATAATATATTAGTAATCGAAATTAATAATTATATTAAGTTTAAATAATAGATTAAAATAGAAAGAATTAAGATAGAATTATTATTAGTTTATATTTATAAATTAAATAATATAGTAGAGTATATAAGTTAAGAGATTATTATTAAAATAATAAAAATATAAACTTAAATAGAACTCTTTATAAACTTATAATTTGAAATTATATAAATAGTAATTTATTTATATAATATTAATTCTTTATAATAATAAGAGTTTAAAACTTTAAATAAAGTTCTTAATAATTAGTTTAAGTAATATTTTTATTAATATAATTTAATATTAATAATATTAATTATTATTAACTTATATTCTAATTAAAATAATATTTATTATTTTAACTATTATATCTACTTTCTTAATAAGGAATAAAAAATATAAATAAATAAAAAATAATATAAAATAAATCTAAGAGTATATTTTAAATATTTAGTAAATTATATACTTAGTATATTAATTTATAGAATATAAATCTTGAAATTTAATTAGATTATTATTACTCGAAATATTTAGTTTAATAAGAATATTATTTATTTTAAAATAACTAAGAAATAAAAATTAGTTTTAAAAGAATTATTAAATAACTTTATTCGAACTTTTAATATAAATATTACTAAAAATCTAAATAGATTAATATTAGAAAGTAATAATATTATTAAATTTATTTTATTTATTAAAAAGTTTATTTTAGAAAATATTAAAAAATAGAACTATTATAAATAAGTTTTAAAAGTAAAAAAACTTAATAATAATAAATAGATATTTTCTAATAATACTTACTTTAAAGATAATAACTTATATCTAGATAATAATAAAGATAGTTTAAATATATAAAGTTTTAATAATTAGTTTAAAAATTAAAAAGATAATAAAACTTTGATTATCTTAGATTAAACTTAGAATATAGAAATAATAAATTTTATTAATAATAAATAAAATCTAGAAAAGATTAAAATAGAAAATTTAGAATTAAATATTATTATTTTTTTAAATCTATTAATAATTATAAAGGTTTTTAAATTTAAAAGTAAAATAAACTTTAAATATATTAATATAATTAATATATTCTATAGAGAATATAAAGATAATTTAAATAAAAAAGTATTTAAGTATATACTTTTCTAAATTAAAAATAAATTATATTACTCTATATATATATTATATAATAATAACTAGTTATATAAAAGAAATCGAATTAAATTTTATTTCGAAAAATCAGATAATAATCAATTACTAAATATACTAATAGTTAAACTATTATTTAAAAGATTAAAATTTATAATTAAAATCTTAGTAAAAAAAGTAAATAGAATTAATAAAATTAATTAAAATTTATTTACTTTTTAATTATCTAGTTTAACTAATATATTAAAAAGAAAGAAAAGATATTATTTTTAATATAATAGAAAAATTATTAATATTTTTATTAATATAATTATCTTTTAATTATCTAAATAAAGTATTAAGAAGTTTAACGATTTTTATAATATATTTTAGTCTAATTAGCTAAATATAAATAAAGATAAAAAGTAAAGAAACTTTATAATACTTTATAATATAGTAATAATAGTAATTATAAATAAATTTAGAAAACTTATAATAGAATTATTATAATTATTTAAAATCTATAAAACTTAAATATTTAAAATACTTAAATATTATTAAAATTTTAAAGATTATTTATTAAGATTAATATTCAAAGTTAATTATAATAAAAAGATTAATAATCTTAAATCTTATAATATATAAAGAGAGATTTTAAAAAGTTTAATTATAATAAATCTAATCTCTTTTAAATAAGTATTTACTTATAAAATTAATTAAAATAGATTTATTACTAAATATAGATTATACTTTATAATAAAAAGTAATCTTTAAGTTAAAAATATAATTAAGTTAATATATATTATAATACTTATATTTTATTCTTTTTAGATAATTATAATTATAGTTATTAAATTTAACTTTGAAATAAAATAATATAATATAGTTAATACTTTTATAAATATATTATATAATCTAAATAAAGAACTAGTTATATATTATCTTTTAAATAAATATAAAGTTGAAAATATAATTATAATTATTAATTATATTTTTTATAGTCTTTGAGATTTTCTAGTAATATAGTTTAAAAACTTTATTAAAATTTTAACTAGTTTAAGAATAAAGTTATATTTAAATAAATCTTATATATTAATTAATAAAGATTATAAAATATTAATATTATTTTTTATAGATAATATTTAAGTAATTTATAATAAAAGTTATAAAAAGGAAATTAAAAAAATTATAAATAATATTTACTTTATATATAAATTATATAAAATAAATAATACTAAGTAGTTTCTAAAGATATAAATAATTAGAAATTATATTTAAAAGAAGTTATAATTAGTTTATAATATTTATATTAAAAAGATTAATTAGAAATTCGATCTAATAAAAAGTAATCTTATAAGTATTTTACTTCTAATTATAGAGTTTAAGAAAAATAAAGAAGTTATAATAAAATCGAAGATTAAGAAGTATTAAAAGAAAGTAAGATTGATTTTATATACTATAATTATATTATATATAGATATTACCTTTATAGCTTTATAATTCTTTTATTTTTTAATTAATTTATCAGAAAAATACTTGAAAATAATAAATTACTATATTAATTATTTATAAGAAATAAGATATTTTATTATAGAATATAATATAGATTATTTATTATAACTACTTATTACTTTAAATATATTTTTTATTAATAATAATAAAACAAAGTAATCTTTTTAAAAGTATATAATATTATTATATAGTAGACTAATTATCTAGAAAGTATTAAAATAAGATATAGTAATAATATTTATAACTAAAGCTAAGCTATTTAATATAAAGTAAATTACTAAAAAACTATAATTATAAAAAGATTATTAAAAGAATTTAATTTAATTATCTCTAAATTTATTATTATCTATTATAATAATATTTAAATAATAAGATTAATAATAAATAAAAATAAATAAATCTTAATTAAATTATAATATATCGATATTTAAAATATATAATTAAGATAGAAATATATAAAGAAATTATTTAATATTATCTATTTTCTTATTAAGAATATACTAGCTAATAATCTTATTAAGAACTTTATATATTAGTAATTTAAATACTTTTATATCTATCTAAACTTATAAAATATAAAAGAAAAAATCAAGAAACTTAATTTAATAGTTAATAATCTTTAATTAATTTTTTATTTATTAATATTTTTATTTGATTTATAGCTTTAAACTAAGTATTTATTAATAAATTTATATTTAAAACTTATAAAAAAGTTAAATTAAATTAATCGATCTTTTAGAAAATTATTAAAGTCTTTATTTAAAAATCTATTCTATTTTATTCTTTTTAACTTATTATTAAAAACTTAAAGTATAATAATTCAGAAGTATTAATTATATTAAGAATATATTCTAATAAATAGATAATTTTATATAATATACTCTAATAAATTTAATATCTAGAAAGATATAAACTAATAGATAGATAATCTAAGATAATATAAAAAAAAATATAAATAAGAATTCTAGTTTAAGAATATAATATTATAATTCTATAAATTAGATATAAAGTAATTTAGAATACTTTTTATATATTTTATAAGAATAAAAGGATTTTAAATTTAAAATAAACTTAATTCTTAAAAACTAATTTCTAAATTAAATTTATAAAAATTAAAAGAATTTATCTTAAATTATCTCTCTAGAATCTAACTATTACTTTAATTTAGTTATTATTAATATTTTTATTTCTTTTATAAAGAATCTATTTATTATTAACTTTATAATTAACTTAGCTTATATTTTATATAAAGTAATTAATAATTTAGATATATTCAAAGAACTTAAAGAGTAAATAAAGTAATTAATACTATAATAAAATTTTTAAAAAGTAAATAAAGTTTATATATTAAGAAGATCTTAATTAAATAAAGATATTAAAGTATTTATAAAAATAGAAATATTTTAAATATAAAAAATAATAAAAGAGTATATATAAAAAAAATAATAAAATAAATTTAGTTTATTTATAAAACTAAAAAGGGAATATAAAGTAGAATTTTACTTATAAATATTACTAAAGATAATAATTTATATTAATTAAAATATACTTATTATTCTAATATAAAGTATAAAAAGTATACTATTATAAAAAAGACTTTAAAAAGTAAAAAGTATATTAAAATTCTTAATATAGTAAAGATTTAGTAAATAAATAATAAGATTTTTAAATAAAGTAAAAATATTATTATTCTTAAATTTATTATTTTTATTATTAACTTTTTCTATCTTTATATTTTCTTTCTTAGATTTATTATTTAAAAGTTTATTATTAAGATTAATTTTAAAAGCTTCTATTTAATATTAAAGATATACTTTAGCTTTTATAAAATCTTAGAAATAAAATTAATAAGTTTATTATAATAGAATATAAAATATTATTTTCTTTAATATTTTTTTCTTAAACTTAATTAACAAAGTTTAAATAAAAAGAAAAAACTCTTTCGAAATAAATTAATATTTCTTTATTTTATAAATCTAATATCTTTTAGACTTACTAGAATATTTATAATTATAATAAATATTTTACTTATTATTATGAAGAGTATTTTAAATATAAATCTTATAAGAAATAGAATACTTTTCTTTATATTTATCTAAATTAAACTAATTTTATTATTTAATATAAAGAGTTTTAATTATAAGTTTATTATAAGATTTTTTAGAAAGATTATTTAAAAATATATCTTTAAAGATATTTATAAAATTAATTAGATTAAAACTAGAATAAAAATCTTTATAAGAACTTTAAGAAATTTTAAATAGTTTAGTAATATTATAATCAAATAAATTATATATATTAAATTTAGAATAATAATTATTATAACTTAATTAAAAAGTAGTTAATAATAATATTAACTAACTTTCAAGTAAATTAACTAAATAAAACTCTTTATAAATAACTTTATAATTTAAATAAAGAATAATCTAATTAATAGAAATAAAAAAAGTATATTACTAAATATAAATATTTATATATTATTTAATATAACTTATTATTAAATATAGGAAATATATAATAAATTAATTTATATATAAATAAAACTTTTAGTTAAGATATTTTAGAAAAGTAATAAGATAGTTATCTATAAAAAATCTATTTAAACTAAATATAAATTATATATTTAATAAAGTTTTAATAAATATACTTAGTATTTTATAACTTTCTAACTTTTAAAAATAAAATAGAACTTCTATATAATATTATTTTAAAAGAAAAGTAAATATTTATTTAATATTTAGAATAGTTATATTCGAAATAAAGAAAAGAAAATTATAATAAAATATATAAGATTATAAAGATATAAACTTTTTATTAACTATTTAAAATATAAAATCGATTAAATTGATTTCTATATAATTAGAAAAAAGAGATAATCTAGTAAATCTCTTTAATATATTAATAAAAATATAACTAGTATAACTAGAAGTAGAAACTAATTATAATAATTAAGAATAAAAAGAGTTTAATTAAATTTAATTACGAAAAGATTAGTAACTAGAAAATAAGAAGATTAAAAAAGTAAAATAAAAATTAAATTTACTTATAAGAACTAAATAGTAAGATTTTAAATATTTTTATTAAATTTAACTAAAAGTAAAACTACTTTATAATTAGAAAATATAAAATTAGAAGATAAAAAGAATTAAACTTATTTATATTATTCTTATAATATATATTTATAAGTAGTTGAAAATATATAAAGAGTTAATCTTATATTACTTGACTATAAAGAGTATATTTAATAGAATATATATTAATATAATAATCTAGTATATTAATTAATATATAATTATTCTTACTATTATTCCTCTTATTTATATTAAAATAATTCTATTTAGAAGATATAATAATTATAATTATAAATATAAAAATTAGAAGAAAATAAATAGAAAGTAATAATAATAATAATAGTATTATAATATATATATAATATATAAATAAAAGAAGTATTTCTATTATAAATATATAAAAAACTTACTTTAAACTTTATTATTATAATAATAATTCATTAAAAACTAGTTTTAATTAAAATAATAATAATAAAAACAATTATTTAAAATGAATAGTTCTAGTTAATAGTTATTTATTAAGTTAATTAAATATTTACAAGTATATTTCTAATAAATATTCAACTTTCTAATTATAATATTATTAATTAAGAAGACTACTTAATAATTATAAATAATCTAAATTATATCTATTAAGATAATACTCTTTAAAAATCAATTAAAAGTAAAAATAATTTACTAGATATATAAACTTTAAAAATAAGATATTAGAAATTATTTTATTTATTAATCTCTTTTCTTCTTCTTAATATAATTTAAAGTTATAATCTAGAGAGTATATTATAAAAAGTATTATCTAACTTAATAATTATATTAATACTAATTAACTAATATAATTAGTTTAGTAATATAATTATTACTTTATATAAGATTTAATAATATTCTAATTGATTATTATAATTATATTATTAATACTCTATTTATTAAATAAATAAAAGAACTAGCTAAAAGTTAGATTAGTTAAAGGAATTAACTAGAAAGTAATAATTAAAAGTCTTATTCTTTATTATTAATTAATATAATTAGTATTATTCTCTCTTAGTTAAGAATCTTTATAAAAGAAGAAGAGATTCTTAGTTAAAGAGAGAGTAGTTAATTTTTATTTTATTACTTTTATTCTTATTATTATATTATCTAACTATTAGTAACTTTAATATTATTCTAATCTTCTTTATTAAAAAGTTAAATAGATTATTATACTTCTATATCGATTTTTAGATATTTAATATACTTACTTATAAGAATTACTATTTATTATTACTTATTAATAAAACTTTTACTTATATCTTTTATATAAAAATCTTTATTAAGTT
>JANHAA010000438.1:0-10115 GCA_026225975.1 Clarireedia hainanense | reverse complement strand
AACCCTAACCCTAACCCTAACCCTAACCCTAACCCTAACCCTAACCCTAACCCTTGATCACATGATGAAATGATTTACCTTTTTGACTATAACCTGCCTTTTGCTTACTAGAATCTAAGCTGAGTAGGTAGTAATCATATAATAAAACGATTTACCTTTTTAGGAAATATTAATATAACTTGATAATAAGCTAGTACAAAGTTATATATAATTAAAAAATTAATTAAGATTAATTAGAAAGTAATTATATAATAATTTAACTATTAATAATAAAGTTTAATATAATTATATTATATTTTTTTTTAAACCCACTTGAAATCTTAACCCGCCTTTTCCTTACTAGAATAATTAATTATTTAAAATCGAAGATAATAAGAATTAATATTTATATAAAAACTTATTTAAAGATATTAAATACTTATTATATTATATTATTCTATTTATATTTAATATTCTTTTTAATTAACTTTATAAGAAATATTATAATTTTTAAATAATCTTTAATAAATTATTTATAAAAGTTTATAAATCTTAAAAAAAATTATATTTTCTTAATAATAATAAATTATTTTTACTTTAAAACTTCTTTTGTTTTATTTAGATTTATTTTAAATTTAGTAATATTAATAATATATTCTAAGAATTTAGTTTTAGTAATATAAAATTTATATTTAAATAATTTTAATAAAATATTTATATTTTAAAGAATTTTTAAAATTTCTTATATTATTTTAATATATTCTTTAAAAGTTTTAATAAAAATTAAGATATTATTAAAGTAAGTTATATAATATTTATTAAAATATTTCTTTAATAAATTATTAATTAGTTTTATATATATAGTTAATATATTTATAAACTTGAAGAGTATTATCTAATATTTATAATATTTATATTAAATATAAAATATAATTTTCTATTTATCTCCTTTTTAAATTTAAATTAAATTAAATTTTATATACTAATTTAACTTTATAAAATACTTAGCTTTTTTAATTCGATTTTATAACTTACTAACTAATAATAATAAATATTAATCTTTAATTCTAATAATATTAAATTTATAATAGTTAATAACTAATTTATTTTTTTTATCTCTTTTCTTTAATATAAAGAAGATTAATATTTTTATAAATAATAAAGATTTTTTAATAAATCTTTTAATTAAATTCTTATTAAGATATTTATAAAATAATTTAAACTTCTTTTCTAATAATAATATTATTAGTAAAAATAGTAATTCTTTTCGTTCTTTTAATTTTATCTTATAATTTTAAAACTAATATTTTAATAAAATATTCTTTTAAAACCTTTCTTTAAAAATCTTTATATATTTCTAATATTATATTAATATATTATTTAATAAAAGATTTTAAATTAAATATTTAACTTCTAAAGTATTATTTGTTTTTAATATATATAGTTTTTTTTACTATTTTTTAAACTAAGATATTAATTTTATAAAACTTTATATAATTTCTATTTTATATTTATATTTATCGAATTTTAAAGTTTATTTAATCTAATTAATATATAGATTATAATATTCTAATTATAGTATTTCTAAAATTATTTAATATTTTTTTAATAGAATTAAATCTATTTTTATCTATTTAGAATATTGTTTTAATTATATTAAGAATTCTTATATTTTATATTAAATAATTTTATTACTTTTAGTTAATTACTTATTAATAAATATAAACTTATATAAAATTTATTTTTTAAAAGTTTATAATTTTATAAATATTATAACTTTTAATATTATAAAATTTTCTATTACTTTTAAATTTATTATAGTTTAAAGTATTTACTTATTTATATATACTTTATAAAAAATCTATTTTAACTTTTAAATAACTTTTAGTTTTTTAAATTTTAACTTTATAACTAATATTTTAAATAATTTAATAAGTTATTTCTAATTAATATAAAATATTTTATAATAAGATTTTATAATTAATATATTCTATTATATTTTAATTCCTTTATTTATCGATTTTATATAATATATTTAACTTTTAGTTAAAAACTCTATTACTAATTATTTTATATAAATATTCTTCTTTTTTTTAATTTAATATTATAATTATATTCTTTTTAAATATTAAAATATAATTTAATATTAATTAAATTTAAATTCTATATCTTTAAAATTTATTTTAAAAAACTTTTAATAAACTTTTTTTATTTTATTTTATTTCTATTTAAAATATTTACTATCTATATATTTTAATATATAAGTTTTATTTACTTTAAGTTTAAAATTTCTAGTATAATTATAATATTTAATTAATTATTTTAAATAAGTTTATACTTTAATTCTCTATATTTTATTAAAATCTTTAATAATCTATTCTTTATTTATAAAAAGTAAAATATATATTATATCTTCTAATAATAATTATAATTATTTCTTAAATATATTTACTTAATTTTACTTCTTTCTTAGTTTCTTAAAATATTATCTTATATTATTCTTTTCTAATTAATATATTAAATATTAGTTATTAAAATATATTATCTATAATAGTAATATATAATTATTATTATAATTATCAAGTTATTTATTTATTATATTAATTTAATATCTAAATATATTTTTACTTTAATAATTACTATTATTACTTATTAATATTTTAAACTATCTTTTTTTTTCTAATTTTCTTTTTTTAATTTATTTATTTATACTTTTTTATAATAATTCTTAATTTAGTATTTTAGAAATCTATATTTAAAATAAAGTTTTTTTTTATATTTATAGTTTTTTTCTTTTTAAGAAAAATTACTTTTTAAACTTATAATATTTAACTTTATAAAATTATTATAAATCTCTTTTTTAAAGTATTATTATTTAATAAACTTTAATCTTTCTTTATTTTTATAATATTATTAACTTTGTTATTTAGAAAATCTAAAATTAATTACTTTTTAGAATTTATATTCTTAGTTATTAATTCGAATAGTTTCTTTAATTAAATTATTTATATTTATAATTAGATTTTTTCTTAATAAATAATTTAAGTTTTATTTTATAATAATTAATAAAAATCTTTATTCTTTATTTAATTTAATTATTAAATTTTCAAAATTCAATTATATAATTAATAGTTAAATTTATTTATTTTAATTTAAAAATCTTTCTTTTAATAGTTTAAATAATATTAATATTTTTAAAAACTTTTTAAATTTCTATTTTAAATTTTTCGAAGCTTTTAAAAATAATAAAAATAATTATTATTATTTATTCTAAGTTTTTATTATTTTCGAAATAATTAGTTAAAAACAATTTAATTTATTTAACTATTTTTTTTAAATAAGAAGTTATTTAGAAACTTTTAATATTTCGAGTTTCGAATTTATTAATATTAAATCTAAAGTATATTTTTAATTATAAAAGAAAGATATTTAATTTTTTTTTTATTATTATATTTATCTAGTAATATAACTTTTAAAGTTTCTTAGAATTTAAACTTCTTTAACTTATCTTTATTATTATTACTTTCTATATCTTTTACTTATATATTAATATTATTATTATAGTTTTATATAGATATAATTATAACTATTATTAAAGTAGATAATTAAATTGAAGATTAAATTAAAAGTCTAATTACTATAATATTATTTATAACTATTTCGATTTAATATATAAAATAATAATAGTATTTAAAATATTATAAATTTTATCTTCTAAGTTATATAGAAATAGTTAAGATTTTGATTATTAAGTAATAGTAAAGTTGAAAATAATATTATATAGTTTATTATTAATAATAGTTATATAAAGAATTAAATAATTATAATAATAAGTAAATAAGTTATAATTAAAAGTTAATATTATAAATCTTATCTTCTAAGTTATATAGAAGTAATTAGAATCTCGATTACTAAATAATAATAAAATTAAAAGTAATATTATATAATTTATTATTAATAATAATTATATAGAGAATCGAATAATTATAATAATAAGTAAATAAGTTATAATTGAAAGTTAAATATAAAGCCTTATATATTAAAGTAAATTATTTAATTATATAAACTTTTATTCTTTATTATTCTATTAATCTTATTACTTCTTATTAAATTAAAATAAGTAGAAACTAGTAAAATATTATATAATTCTAATTAAAAGTTCTATTAAAAGTAACTTTTCTATCTTAAATATTTTTATAATAATAAATACTTTTTTCTTAAAAATATTTTCTACTTTAAAAGTACTTATATTATAAAATACTTTTTTATTTATAAATACTTTTATTATTATATATATTATAATAGAGTTAAAGTTTAGAGTATACTAGCTAGTTAAAATATTATTTATTTACTCTAATTTTATTTATATAAAATAATAATATAATTACTAATAGAAATTTATCTTCTTTTTCTTTATATATTCTTATCTATTAAAAAGCGATTATAATAATATTATTTATTATATACTTAGATAATATATTTATTTACTTCTTTATATTAATAACTTATATAGAAAGTAATAATTATTAATAATATATCCTATTATTATTTTATTAAGATAATATAAGTTTAAAATAGAAAGTTAGTTTTATTAATATTAAATAAACTATAAAGATTAGAAATCTAAATATTAAAAAAAAGGAAGTATTATAAAAGAAAGAAGAAATATTATAATATAAAGTAGAAAGAAGTTATAAAGAAAATATTTTTTTCTATCTAAAGTAAATTATATAATTAAGTAATTAAAAATTCTTATATATATAGATAATATTATATACTAGAATAAGTTATAAAATAAGTATATAGATAATTATTAAAAAGATAAATATTAAGTAAAAGTAAGTAAAAAGAAGTTTAAAAAGAAGAATAGAATTTTTAATAATTAGAAAAAATATTATAAAAGAAAATTATAAAGTTATAAAAATAAGATAATAAATTATAAAAAAAGTATTATTATTATTCTTTTTTATAATATAGATTAACTACTAACTTCTAACTTTATTATTATTAAAACTATAATATTTTATATCTTTTAAAAACAATTTATAAATACTTACTTTTTCTTCTTTATTTAATTACTTTAAAATCTCTAGTTTTAAACTTTTATTTATTATAATTACTAAGATTATATTTTTTATTCCTCTTTTTTAAAGTTTTAAAACTTTATACTTTAAAAAATATAATATTATAAAGTTTTTAAAAAGGTTTGAAAACTAAGTTAAAGATATTAAATAAAATAATATTATAAAGATTAGATATTTACTTCGTTATTATAATTTAGTTATAAAGTAATATATTAAGATATTATTAGAATAAGTTAATTAAAACTAGAATAAACTTTATACTACTTTAAATATAAAATATAAAGATTATAATCTTCTTTAATAGATAATCTTATATATATTTTTAAAAGCTTTAAAAAATAAAAAATAAAAATCGAAAGAAGAAACTTAAGTATATATCTACTAGTTTATTATTATATTTATTACTCTTTTAAAAAAAGATTAAATCGAAAAGTATATTTAAGAGATTTAATTTTTAAATAAGTTTTTTTAAAAAATATAAAGTAAAATAATCTAGAAACTTAAGATTAATATTAAGGAATTTAATATAATATAATATAATAAGATAATTAAAATTATTATAAAGATATTTAAAACTAATAAAACTATTTAAAAGTTTAACTTAGATATTCGAAAGTAGAAAGTTTTAAGTTAATTAATAAACTAGTTTGAAAATATTATATAAGTATTTAAAGAGAATTAATTTACTATATCTATTATTATTTAAAAATAGTATACTATTTTAAATAATATAATCGAAAACTTTACTAAAGTCTTTAAAATATTAATAATATTAATAAGAGTTATAATTAATATAATTCTAAGTAATTAATAAAGTAAATTCTATTTACTTAGTAAATTAAAAAGAGAAATTTACTTTATAAATATTATAAAAAGAGTTAATCTTTTAACTTCTTTTCGAGAACTAATTTTAAAAGTTAGTATTTATATAAATAAACTTTATTATCTATAATAAGACTATTAATAAAAGTATTAAATAACTTTAGAATTTATAATTAAAAAGTTAAAAAGAGTTTAAAATTAGAAGAGCTTATATATAGTAAGGAGTTATATATACTACTTAGACTATATATACTTAAAGTATATATAAGTAGTTGATAATAATTGATAATAGTTGATAATAATCAATACTAATTAAAAGTAATCGATATTAATTATTCGGAATATAATATTACTCCCTTTTTCTAAAAAAGCTTATTCTCGAGTATTCTAATTAGTAGTTAAGTTATATTCTATAAAGTTAAATAATAAGTATAAATAGTTAAATAGTTATAAATAAGTATATAAAGGAAAAGTGAAAAGAATATTTTATCTTAAGTTTATATTATTATAAAGTTTATAAATTTCTTCTTACTAATTATTATTATTAGATAATCGCTATTAATATAATTATAATTATTTTCTTTAACCTTCTATAATTATAACTATTCTAGAAGTAATATTAAAAGATTTAATACTTTTAAATTAGTATAATAGAAGTTATAAAGAAGTATTAAGAAAGTTTTTAAATCTAATATTTTATATTATATTAAATTTATATTATAACCTTTCTATTATACTTAATATTCTAGTATTTTCTTATATAATCAATAAGCTAATACTTTTTTCATTTTATACTTATTAATTCTAGTAATATTAATAAGTAGTAAAAGTTTATTATATTAACTAAGTAATAAGTTATTAGCTACTTTCTTTAATTTGTTTATAAAGAAGATATTATAAATATATATAATATTAAATAACTTTAGATAATATAAGTAGCTAACCTTTTCTAGAACTTTGAATTATCTACTAATAAAGTAATCTAACTTCTTTAATAACTATTAAGTTAATAAATATCTTATATCTAATTAAATATAATTATCAATATCGAAGTTAACTAATCTTTACTTCTTATTTACTTCTTTTTTTATATATCTCTAAGTAGTTTAAAATATAAATTAAGTATATTTAAATACTTTTTAGTTGTAGTAAATATATATATATATATCTTAGATATTAATATTATTAACTAATAGTTGTTTAATCTATTTCTAGTTTTAAGAAGTTCTAAAAGTATAACTATATAATATTTCGAAAGAAAGTAAGTTGCTAAAAGAAGAATATAGTAATATTAACTAGGTATAATTTATTATTAATAGATATTCGAATTAATTATCTTGATAATAATTAATAAAGAGTTTTAGTTACTTTTATAAATACTAATTATATATTTCTATTTATTTATTAGTTTAGAGATAGTTTATAATAAATAACTTTACTTTAGTTTTAAAGATATTATTAAACTTAGTTTAGAAAGAAGAAATAAATTATAGTTTTTAATCTAATAATATAATTATAAGTAAGTTGTAATAATAATAAATATATATAATATACAACTTAGTCTATTTCTAGAAAGTGATAATTTTATAATATAAGATTATAATTATCTACTTACTTAAATAATTAATAACGATTAGTATATTATTATATTTATACTTATCTTTATTAAAACTATAATAATCTATAATAATATATTCTTATATATATATCGGAATTAATAATAAGTAGAGTAAATTAAATATTTTATCTTTAAAAACTAAATTATAATAGTATATATAATAATTGTAAATATATATTATAATATCAATCTATATTATATATTAGTAATAGTTTATAAAAAGTAATTAAATCTTCTTAATACTTAAGTAAATAGTAATTACAGAGTTATATATTTTGTAGATTAATAATATTTTTAAATTCTTAATATCTAAAATAATAAGATAATTATTATATAATAATAAACTATCTTTAAATTCTAGTTTAAAATATAAAGTACTTTTCTTTTTATTAATTCTCAAAGCTTAGAGAGAATAATATTCTTAGTTAGCTTATAATATATATAAAATTAAACTAATTAAACTTATTAATACTAATATCTTATTTACTTTAAATAGTATTTCTTTGAAGTTAGAATTTAATTAAAAAGTTAAAATCTATAAATCTAACTATATATCTTTAAATAATTATTATATATATTATTACTTTTTAAATTTATTTTATAAATCTAATTTATTAATTCTATAAATTAAAGTATTAATAGTAATATTCTTTTTATTTAAATAATATATAATAAAGAAATAATAATTAATTAGAAATTTAATTTAATAAACTTAAGAAGTATTAAAAACTTTAATAATTATAAAGTATTTTAAAACTTTATAATTAATATAAATTTATATCTAATATAATATATTAATAAACTTAATATACTAATTAGTAAATAACTTTATAATTATAAGTATTTCTTTATTATAAACTTTATAATTAAGTTTAATAAATTATATTATCTTTAAAAAGTAAGTTATTAGAAACTAATTATCTTTATACTTTTACGATAATATACTTGTAATAATATTATCAGATATATTAGTTTCTAGTATATATAAAAGATTATAGTTATAATATTATATAAGTAAAATAGAAGTTAGTATCTTCTTCAAAGTATTAAATACTTGTTAGTAATTTATATTAAAGTTAAAAAGAGAAATTACTTTTATTAAATTAATTAAAAACTTTATAATAATATTAAAGTTATAGATAAATCGTCGATAAAAGTTATAGAAATTTAGGAAGAATTAGATACTTTTAATAATAATTAAATATCTCTATCTTTAGATTATAGTAACTTTCTCGAGATCGACTTTAATACTATTAGTCGAGATAATAAATTTAAAATACTTAGTATATTTAATATCAAATTTATACTTTTTTAAATCAGTTTATAAGTCGATATCTTTAAATCTTTAAAGTACTATAATAATATAAATAATATATTTAAGCTTATTTTCAGAATAAATTAAAATATTATTTAAATATACTATATAAAAAATATTAAGATAATTAAATAAAATATTATTTATATAATACTAATAAGTAGTTAAGCTATTAGTTAGTTTAAAAAGTATAATCTTATATTTATAGATATTATATCGAGTTTAGAATATTATATATTTCTTAGAAGCTAAGTTTATATAAATATAATAGAATATTTAATAGATATCTAACTTTGTAAATATCTTCACTTTAGAAAGCTAAGTTAAAGTTTTATTAATTAATAGAAGTAGATATTAGTTTTTACAAGTAAAAGTATTAAAGACTCTAAAGTTAATATATAAATATAAAGAATTATTAAGCTTTTTTATAAATAAAATAGAAGTAGTAAAGAATATTTAACTAAGTTTAATAAAGTTTTTAATTAAATTATCTATAATATATTCTTTAACTACTTCTAGCTCTTCTAATAATATCTTATAAAAAGAGCTATATTTAAAAGCTTTCTTATTATTACTTTCTAATTAAATCTTATAATTATATAAATAGTAAGATAAAAGAATATTTAACTTAGTTTTAAAGAATATATAAATATAAATAATATATTTAACTAGAATAAACAGTTTATTAAGTTTAATATTTATAAAAGAATATAAAGTTATACTTCAATCTATTAAGACTAGTAATTATATAACTAGAATAATAAAGTTTTATTTAAAGGTTTATTATTCTTTATACTAATTAATAAGATAATCTACTTTATATAAAGTAATTATAAATAATTTATTATTACTATTATTCTTATAAATATATATTATAGTAATAGCTAAGATTGTATATATTTTAATAATACTTAGTTTTCTTTATAATAGTAAGATTTATTAAAGCTTTGGAAAATATTTAGGTAATATAGTATTAAATATAGAAGTTAGTAAATTAATTAGTTTTAACTCTTTCTTTATATAGTTAATTACTTTTTAAGTTAAGCTTTTATATAAATATTATAGTAATTTTAATATTATATATAATTCAGAAAATATATTTTATATAATAAGTAAATATTTAAAAAAGAGGTTTATATACTTTATTATAGTAATAACTCTATTAATAAAATATAATTTTTTCTTATATATTCTTATTCTATAATTTTCTAATCTAAACTTTAAATTGTAATAGAATATATTTATTTAGTAAATATTATTTATTCTTTCTAGTTTATATTACTATATATTAATATTA
>JANHAA010000437.1:0-10294 GCA_026225975.1 Clarireedia hainanense | reverse complement strand
ATTTATAAGAAAGTTTATTTATATTTAACTTTAAAATATACTAACTACTTTTAATCTTATATTAATAATAGTAAATTATATAAAGTATATAAAGTGATAAAAAGAGTTATTATTAGTTTATAAATAACTAAGATATCTAAGTATTATAAATAAATCTTAATAAAAGTTTATTAAAAACTAAATTAACTTTTAAGTTAGTTATTAAATTAAAAATTAATTTATTAATTATCTAAGAGTTATAGATTATAACTAAAGACTTAAACTAACTAAATAGTCGATTTATAATATATACTAACTTTAATTAACTACTAGTATTATATTAAGACTTTAAATTATAAACTCTTATTTATACTTTAAAAATTCTCGCTATTAGTATAATACTAATATTTAATAATATAGATTTAGACTTATTAGTAATATAACTAAGTAAAGAAATTAATATATTCGAAATAGTTAATATTTATAATAAAACTAGCTAAGTTGAAAGTAAATTAAGTAAAATAGTTGAAAAAAGTTTATTTTCTAAAGTTATTTTAACTAATTTACTTATTTTAGAAGATTTTAATATATACTACTTTTAATAGAATTTAGAGTTAATTAATACTTAAAAGAGGATTTAATTAGTTAATTAGATTAAAGAAAATAATCTTAATTTACTTAATAATTTTAAAATTAAAATCTTTTTTAAAGAAGTTAACTTATTAGTTTTAGATTTAATACTTATTACTTAAAAAGTAGTAAAATATATTAATAACTAGTAAATATTAAAAGATTTAAGATTAGATTACTTATTAATCTTTTTTATAATTAAGAATCTGAAATTAAATTAAAACTATTTTAATCCCTTTTAAATCTTTAATACTAAGAAGGCTAATTAGGAATTATTTAAAGTTAGTTTAATTAATTTAACTAAAAAGAGTTTAATTCTATTCTAAATTAAAAACTTCTAAAGTTTATTAGAATTAACTTAAATTTTAAAATATTAAATATCAAGTTTTTAAAAGTTATTAGTATAAAACTAATATAGATAATTAGATTAATATCAAATATAACGATTTCGAAAATAAAGTTTAAATTAAAAGCTAAACTTTAATAGATCTTTAAGTTTAAATCCCTTTGAAAATCAATATTAAAAGTCTAAAAACTAAATAATTAAAATTAAAGTTAAAAGTAAAAAGCTTATTAACTAGTTTAAAATCAATATTTCTTAGTTATTAAATATACTAAAAAAAGTTATTAGAATACTTTTCTAAAGATTAAAGATCTAAAGTTAATATTTAAAATATTTAATTATACTAAAAGTTATTAAAGTTAGAATTTACTTTTGATTTCTAACTAATCAACTTTTAAAAGAAAAGTAAAGATATTAAAGTTTATTTTATTCTTCTAATTCTTAATATTAACTAATTCTTTCTAAAATATTTATAAAGTCGATTCTTAGTTAGAGTTAGTAATTAGTAAACTCGAGAAAGTTTATTTAATAAAAATTAAAAGAAAAACTCTTAAGTTAAATAAAATTAACTAAGAAATTATTAATAAAGTTTATATAATTATTTCTAGTTTTTTTTTTTTTTTTTTTTAATATCTTATATAAGTTTAAGATTATAATAGGATAGTTAGTAGTTATACTATTAGTAGCTAAGTATATATAAAAGCTATATATATATAATATTATATTTAGTAAAAAAATATTAAAGGTTTAATTCTAATTAAAGAAATAAATAAGAAAAGTAGAATTCAACTTTTGATATTAAGGAAATTATTAAACTAAATAGATTTTAATATATAATATTAAAGTAACTTTAAACTTAATATTAATAATTTAATAAATTTTAATTTAAATTTTAAATTAATAAATTAATCAAGTTCAAGATTAGTTAACTAAGTTAAATAATATTTCTAAGTATAAATACTAGTATTTTTAATAAATTCTAAATTAATATCGATTCTAGGCTTAATATCTAATAATAGTAGAAAGTTAAAATAATATATATTAAGTTTGTTTTTTAATTTAAAACAAGTTTTAATAAGTAAATAATAGTTAATAAAGAGATATTCGAAGATCTCCTTTTTATTATATTTATATTTATTATTACTAATAAAGTTTAATCTATATATATAAATTTTAATATAACTATACTTTAACTTTAGTTAATAAAAAGTACTAATTATAATTCACTTAGTTTTAAAAGAAATTAAGATTCTATTTCGAAGAGCTAATTTATAGATTAAGATATAATTAGTTTTAAAATCTTTATTTTATTTAGACTTTATAATTTATATTAAAGTTAATTCCTATTTCTAAATCTTAATATACTTAATACTAATATTAAGATAAACGAAGTTAATTAATTAAAAGTCTAGTTCTAAGCTAATTACTTTTTTAACTAGTTTATTTACTATTTTATTACTTTCTATATTATAATACTTTAAAACTTAAACTAGTTTAATATTAATACTTTTATTAATTATTTAGCTATTAATATTATATACTTTTATTAATTATTCTTATTTTAAATTATTATTAAACAAGTTTAGTTTATATAATCTAACTTAATTATTATTATAAACTATATATTCCTATTCTTTTTAAATTAACTAACTAGTTAATTTAATTATCTAAATAACCTTTTTTAACTTATTATTATATATTAATTAATTTTAATTAATATTCTATTTATATACTTAGATTAGCTCTTAGTTTAAATTTAAAAAAGCTAATTTAACTTCTATTCTAATTTTAATTTATAATTAGAACTTATCTATATAAAAGAAGTATTAATTTAATATTAATATAGAAGTTAATTTCTAATAATCTTTAATCTTATTCTTCTTTGAAAATTAACTAATTCAAATTGAAAATAAGTTTAAAAGTATTCAAGAAAGGAATTTATAATAATATAATTTACTACTTTTATTGAAAAAACTTATATAGTTATCTAAATCGATTTAATCTTTCGATATTCTTATCAATTATAACTTAATAGATTAAATAAAGTAATTAGCTTTATTATATAACTTAGTATTATTAAGATATTATTATTATTATCGAAAATCGCGATTTTTACTTTATATTATCGAATTTTTATTTAAAACTTAAAAATATAAAAATATTAGAAAATTATTAAAAATTATTAAAAAAATAAATAAAAAAGATTTACTCCGATTTAATATACTTTTATAGACTTAATAAAGCTATTTATTTATTAATATATCTCTTTATTATTAAGATACTATTATTATAACTAAAATCCGAATAAGATATTTATTTTATTTATTTATTTATTTTATTATTTTAATATCCTTTTTGAGTTTAAGATTATAATAGAATAATTAGTAGTTAATCTATTAACAACTAAGTATATAAAGCTAAGTATAAAATTTCTTTAAAATAAAATAATATTAAAGATCAAGTTTTAATAAAAGAAAAACAAAGTTCTTTATTAAATAAAAGAATTAACTAAGTAGAGAAAGTTTAAAATATAAGATTTTTTTACTAATATATAATCTAATATAATACTATTATATTATTAAACTAAAGATTATTTTAATCGGTTTAATTCTAAATAGGATATATTATAATTTCAACTATTTACTTTATTAATATTAAAGATAATATTAAAGATAATATTAAGTTAAATAAGTTTAATTTAATAATATTAAAGAATATTAAATATTCCTTCTATAATATTATTAGTACTAGACTATAAGACTATATTATTATAATTACTAATTAATACTATTATATTAGAATATCTATTTTAAATAGTAATAGCTAGAATATATCTTAAAGCTATAATAATATAGAGTTTAAAACTCTGATTAATTAATAAAGCTTTAGCTCTAAAATCTATATAACTACTTTCTTTACTTCTAGCTTTTTTACTAATATAATATTTATTAGATCTAGCTTTTTAATTAATATTAATATAGAAATAAATATTAATATATCTTCTTTACTTCCTTCTTACTATTTTAATATTAATATCAACTTTATTAAATTCTTAGATATTCTAAACTTCGACTTATTAGCTAAACTTATCTTTAATATAATTACTAGTAATATAACTTACTACCTTTCTAAATAGATTAACTTCTTTATATCTATTAAACTAGTTAAAATATTTAAAACTAATATTTAAGTAACTATTATAAATAACTTAGTAAACTAACTAATTATTAAAGTTTATAATTTAATCTTTAAAGTAGTATTTATAATTATCTTTTAGAAAAGATAAATATTACTTTTAAATTTAATATAAATTTTTAGAGATTATATTGAAAAGAGTATAATTAGAAAAATAACTAATATACTAATTTCCTAAATAAATAACTTAGAATATACTATTTAGAAAATCGAAGTTTAAATTAAATTTAAAGTTTAAAAGCTTTTAGTTTAACTTTTAATAATTTAACTTCTAGTAACTTAGTTTTTAATAACTTTAGTATTTCTAATAACTTTTTTATAAAAAGTAATAAAAATTACTTAAAATCTAGTTTAAGCCTCTTTTACTAATATTATTACTAGTATAAGTATTATTAATAAATAGAAAACTATAGAATTTAAAGTTAAAACAGTTAATCGACTAATTTTAATTTATAATATTCTAACTCTCTTCTTTATTTTTTCGATTCGAAATACTATTAATAAAGCTTTTAAAACTAAAAATATTAAAAGCTTTATAATCTTAATTATTACTAATATTACTAATAAGAAGAATTTAGTATTAATAATTATTTCTCTTTATATAATTAATTTCTTAATTAAAAAACTTAATATTTAGAAAAATCTTCTTAATTTTAAAAATATCTAAAAGAATAAACTCTAGTTTAAAATAGTATTATATAAAATCTCTATAACTAACTTTAATACCTTTAAAAGTATAAAGCTAATACTAGATAAAATAAAGACTTTTAATAGTTTTTTAAATTTTAAACTAATTAAAACTTCTTATTAACTTTTATTAGAAGTTAACTAAGTAATTAAAAGAGTTAGTTTAGTAATAGTCTTTTTTAAAACTATTAAGAAAGTTGAAAAATATATTAAGAATTAAGTTTATATTACTAGAATTTTAATTAGAATTAAAAAGCTATTAAATATAATTAAATCGATATAATATACTAAATATTAAAGATTTAAATATATAATTTAGTTTTATAAATACTAAATTAAATATAGATTATATACAAAGTTATATATAACTTTATAATATATTTATAATATCTATAATATTTATAAGAAAGTTTATTTATATTTAGCTTTAAAATATATTAATTACTTTTAATTTTATACTAATAATAGTAAATTCTACAAAGTATATAAAATAATAAAAAAAGTTACTATTAACTTATAAATAATTAGGATATTTAGATATTATAAATAAATCTTAATAAAAGTTTATTAAAAATTAAATTAACTTTTAAATTAGTTATTAAGTTAAAAATTAATTTATTAATTATCTAAGAACTATAGATTATAACTAAGAATTTAAACTAACTAAATAATCAATCTATAGTTTATACTAATTTCAACTAACTATTAATATTATATTAAGATTTTAAATTATAAATACTTATTTATATTTTAAAAATTCTTACTATTAGTATAATATTAATATTTAATAATATAAATTTAAACTTATTAATAATATAACTAAGTAAAAGAATTAATATATTTGAAATAGTTAATATTTATAATAAAATTAATTAAATTGAAAGCGAATTAAATAAAATAATTAAAAAAAGCTTATTTCTAAAAGTTATTTTAACTAATTTATTTATTTTAAAAGATTTTAATATATACTACTTTTAGTAAAACTTAGAATTAGTTGATATTTAAAAAGAGATTTAATTAGTTAATTAGATTAAAAAGAATAATTTTAATTTACTTAATAATTTTAAAGTTAAAATCTTCTTTAGAAAAGCTAGTTTATTAGTTTTAGATCTAATATTTATTATTTAAAGAGTAATAAAGTATATTAATAATTAGTAAATATTAAATAATTTAAGATTAGATTATTTACTAATCTTTTTTATAATTAAGAATTTAAAAGTAAATTAAAACTATTTTAATCTTTTTTAAATTTTTAATATTAAAAAGATTAATTAAAATCTTTTTAAAATTAATTTTATTAATTTAATTAAAAAGAGTTTAGTTTTAAATTAAAAATTTTTAAAGTTTATTAAAACTAGTTTAAATCTTAAAATATCAAATATCAAGTTTCTAGAAATTATTAATATAGAATTAATATAAATAATCGAATTAGTATCGAATATAGTAATTTTAAAAATAAAATTTAAATTAAAAGTTAAATTCTAATAGACTTTTAAGTTTAAATCTCTTTGAAAATTAATATTAAAAGTTTAAAGATTAAATTATTAAAATTAAAATTAAAAAGTTTATTAACTAGTTTAAAATTAATATTTCTTAACTATTAAATATATTAAAAAGAGTTATTAGAATATTTTTTTAAAGACTAAAAACTCGAAGTTAATTTTTAAAATATTTAATTATACTAAAAGCTTTTAAAATTAAAATTTACTTTTGATTTCTAATTAATTAATTTTTAAAGAAAAAATAAATATATTAAAGTTTATTTTATTTTTTTAATTTTTAATATTAATTAGTTCTATTTAGAATATTTATAAAATCGACTTCTAACTAGAACTAGTAATTAATAAGTTTAAAAAAGTTTATTTAATAAAAATTAAAGGAAAAACCTTTAAACTAGATAAAATTAATTAGAAAATTATTAATAAAATTTATATAACTATTTCTAGTTTATTTTATAAAGTTTATAACTTACTTATTAATACTAGTTACTATCTTACTTACTAGTATTAAACAACTAATATAATATTTAAAAAAAGTTAAAAAGCTAAATTATTTAATTTCAAAAGTTTATAAAGTAATCTTACTATTTAACTATTTAAGAAAAGTTAATAAAAGGATATTAATTAAAAGATTAAGTTATTTAGCTAAGACTATTAACTTTCTTTATAACTTTTAAATTAAAAGTAGATTTAAAAAGTCTATAATCGATATTAGATTTTTACTAGTAATTAAAATCGAAGAAAATTATATAGTTAATTTTAAAATATTAGTTTTATTTCTTAATATTAAAAAAGCTTTTAATTATATATCTAAAAATCGATTATTAATTATTTTAAAAGAGTTTAAACTTCTAATTAACTTAATAATTTAGATTAGTTTCTTTTTAGAAGTTAGATAATTAAGACTAATCTTTAATAATTAAATTAAACTTTTTTATTTTATTAATATTAAGATTCTCTAAAATAGTTTAATTAGTCTAATTTTATTTTTAATTTATATTTAAAATCTCTTTTTAATAATTAACTATTTAATCTAGTTTTATATAGATAATATTATATTAATAATTAACTTTACTAGTTTTAAAAAGAATTATTAAATATTAGAAAGAAAAATTAATAAGTTATATTCTTTTAAAATAGTAAATAGTATTGATTTTAACTTTAAGAAAACTAAGTTAATATACTTCTTTATAAGTAATTTAATAACTTATTTAGTTAAATTACTAAATTATTAAGTAATATACTTTTTTAAATTAATAAGATAATTTAAAATTTAGTTTAATAATACTCTTAAATTTAAAAGTTATATTATTATCTAAGTTAGTTAAGTTAAATTAATACTTCTCTAAGTTAATCGATTAGTTAATATCTAAATTAGTTTATCTCTTTATATTATATATTAACTATATATTACTTATATTACTAGTATCTTAGATTATAACTATTTAATTTAGTATAAAAGATAAGTTAGTTTTAAAGTTTAATTTCAATTACTTTAAAATTTAACTTTCTAGAAAATACTAAATATTTTTAAAATTAGTCTTATTTTAATTATAAATATTAAAGTTATATTAATACTCTTTAATATATATCTTATTAGTATTACTTATTAATATACTTTTTAATTCTTTGAACTTTTAAAAGACTACTTAATTAATAAATTACTTTAGAAAGATTATTAAGATAATTTAATCTAAGATACTTTTATTGAAAAAACTTAAATCTTTATCTAAATCGATTTAATCTTTTGATATTCTTATTAATTATAGTCTAGTAGATTAAATAAAGTAATCAGCTTTATTATACAACTTAGTATTATTAAGATATTATTATTATTACTGAAAATCGCGATTTTACTTTATATTATCGAATTTTTATTTAAAATCTAAAAATATAAAAATATTAGAAAAATATTAAAAATTATCGAAAATATAAATAAAAAAAGATATAATCTAACTTAATATACTTTTATAAACTTAATAAAGCTATTTTCTTATTAATATACTTTCTTATTATTAAAATACTACTATTATAGTTAAAATCTAAAAAAGATATATTATAATTTCAATTATTTACTTTATTAATATTAAAGATAATACTAAGTTAAACTAGTCTAAATCGATAATATTAAATAATATTAAGTATTTCTTTTATTATTCTACTAATACTAAACTATAAGACTACTATACTATTATTACTAGTTAAAATTATTAAAATTAGAATATCTACTTTAAGTAATAATAATTAGAATATATTCTAAAGTTATAATATAAAGTCTAAAACTCTAATTAATTAATAGAACTTTAACTTCGAAATTTATATAATTACCCTTTTTACTTCTAAATCTTCTATTAATATTATATTTATTAGGTTTAGTCTTCTAATTAATATTAATATAAAAATAAATATTAATATATCTTTATTACTTTCTTTTTACTATTTTAATACTAATATTAACTTTACTAGATTCTTAGATATTTTAAATTCTAATCTACTAATTAAACTTACTTTTAATATAACTACTAGTAATATAACTTACTATCTTTTTAAATAAACTAATCTTTTTATATTTACTAAACTAATTAAAATATTTAAAACTAATTTTTAAACTAATATTTAAATACTTATTATAAATAATCTAACTAACTAACTTATTTTCAAAGTTTATAACTTTATCTTTAAAATAATATTTATAACTATTTTTTAAAAAAAGTAGATATTATTATTAGATTTATTATAAATCTTCAAGAACTATATTGAAAAGAGTATAGTTAGAAAAATTATTAATATATTAGTTTTATAAATTAATAATCTAAAATATATTATCTAGAAAATCGAAGTCTAAACTAAATTCAAAACTTAGAAGCTTTTAACTTAGCTTTTAATAATTTAACTTTTAATAACTTTAATACTCTTAATAACTCTTTTATAAAAAGTAATAAAAATTATTTAAAATCTAGTTTAAGCTTCTTTTATTAATATTACTACTAGTATAGATATTATTAATAAATAGAAAATAGTAGAATCTAAAGTTAAATCTAAATAGATTAAAACTAAAATAACTAATTATTTAATTTTAATTTATAATACTTTAGTTTTTTTCTTTACTTTCTTAATTTGAAATTCTATTAATAAAACTTTTAAAGCTAAAAGTATTAAAAGCTTAATAGTCTTAGTTATTATTAGTATTACTAATAAGAAGAATTTAATATTAATAACTATTTCCTTTTATATAATTGATTTCTTAATTAAAAAGCTTAATATTTAGAAAAATCTTCTTAATTTTAAAAGTATTTAAAAGAATAAACTTTAATTTAAAATAGTATTATATAAAATTCTTATAATTAACTTTAATACCTTTAAAAGTATAAAGTTAGTATTAAATAAAATAAAGACTTTTAATAATTTTTTAAATTTTAAATTAATTAAAACTTTTTATTAACTTTTATTAGAAGTTAACTAAGTAGTTAAAAAAGCTAGTTTAATAATAATCTTTTTTAAAACTATTAAAGAAGTCGAAAAGTATATTAGAAATTAAGTTTATATTATTAGAATTTTAATTAGAGTTAAAAAGTTACTAAATATAACTAAATCAATATAATATACTAAGTATCAAAGATTTAAATATATAATTTAATTTTATAAATATTAAACTAAATATAGACTATATATAGAATTATATATAACTTTATAATATACTTATAATATCTATAATATCTATAAGAAAGTTTATTTATATTTAACTTTAAAGTATATTAATTACTTTTAATTCTATATTAGTAATAGTAAATCTTACAAAGTATATAAAATAATAAAAAAAGTTATTATTAACTTATAAATAATTAAGATATTTAGATATTATAAATAAATCTTAATAAAAGTTTATTAGAAATTAAATTAATTCTCAAATTAGCTATTAAGTTAAAAATTAATTTATTAATTATCTAAGAACTATAGATTA
>JANHAA010000436.1:0-10532 GCA_026225975.1 Clarireedia hainanense | reverse complement strand
ATTTTTATTATTAGTTATTAGCTAGTTAATATAAAGTTATAATATTTTTATATAAATCAGTAATATTTTTATTATCAGTTATTAGCTAGTTGATATAAAGTATAAAAAGTTGATTAATATAAAGTTATAAAAGTTTTTATATAAAGTTATAATGTTTTTCTAATCTTAAACTTAACTATATTATTCAAGTAAAAATAAAAGTAAAACTAATCTATAAGTAGAAAAGTTAGTAATATTAGTTTGAAAATTAAAAGTAAGATATTATAATCTAACTATTTATTAACTTAATATAATAATATAATATTTTAAATATTTATTAACTTAATATAATAATAGTTTCTTATTTAAAAATAAAAACTAGATATAGAAACTAATTTAGCTTTTTTAATAAATAAGGATAATAAGATTTAGATAATATTTTATTATATAAAGATAATAAGATTTAGTTAAAGAAAATTTAATTATAAAAGCTAAATAGAAAAATATAGAAAAGTATAAAATTATAAAGTTTAAAAATTAAAAAAATATATATATCTAGATTTATAAAGTTAAAAGTATTAAAAATTATATTTAGATATTTATAATTACTTAATTCTACTAATATTTTAAAATAAAAGGTTTTCTTAATATTAGATAAAATTTCAAAGAATTAATATATTTTGAAAACTTTTAAGAAAAACTTCTTAATATCTACTTATTAAACTTTAACTATTTAGTTAGAATAAGTAATTAATATTACTTAATATATTTATAGTTAAGATAATAAGTAGATTTATATTATATTTTGAAACTTGATAAAACTAAAAGTAAAAATAATTTTCTCTAAACTATATACAAGTTTAATAATAGAATTATAAATAAAAGAATCTTTTATCTATTTTATTAAATATATTATTAGAGATAAAAGTTAATTAAAAGTTTATTTAGATTTAAAGAAAGTTAATATTAAAAGATAAACTTATTAATAATTTAATAGAGTTTATAAGATAATATACTATCTAGAGTAATTTTCAAGTAAAATAAATAAAGATTAATTTACTAATATATCTTTTTAAAACTAGAAAGTAGTTTATTTTATATAATTATCTTTTTCCTTAATATTTATTAAAGTATATTTTTCTTATTATTCTCTTTACGAAATTTAGATATAGTAATTATATAAAGATTAATAGTTATTTCTATATTAATTTTACTTTTATTAATAAAAGAAAATAAAGTTATAACTTTATTATTATTATTACTAAGATCTATATTTAATATAATTATATCTTTATTTAGATTATTAAAAGAAGAAAGGATAATATTATTATTATTATTATTATTATTATTAAATTTATTTTAAAATATAGTAAAAGTAATATTATTATTAATAAGTTTATTTAAAAATATAATAATAGTAGTATTATTATTATTAAGTTTATTCGAGAGTATAATAATACTATTATTATTATTATTAATAATATTTAAAAGTATAGTAGTAGTAGTTTTCAAGCTATTAATTTCTTTAACTATATTTAATAAAGATATAGATTTAATATTTATATCCTCTACTTATATTTTATTAATCTTATTAAAACTTTAAAATATATTTATAAACTAAGTTAAATCTTCTATAAATACTAATACTTAATTTTTAATAATAAATAGATATTCAATTTAATCTTTATTAACTATATAAGATTTACTACAAAGTTATAATATCTTTATTAATATTGTTTTTGATATAAGTATATTTTCTATAAATTCTAGAAATATTATATTATTTTTATTAATTAAATAATTAGTTTTCTTAAAAAGAATAAGAATATTAAAATCGAAACTTTCTATTATATATATCTTAAACTTCTTAATATAAGATTGAAACTAATTATATAAAATAAATATTTTATCTTTATTTTTAAAAGATTAAAAGTCTTTAAATATTTTATTAATAATAAAATAAAGTTTAAGAATATCTATTTATACTAAAACTTATAACTTTGAAAAGATATAATTTAAAGAGTTTTTATATTTATACTATTAAAAGATATTAAAGACTTAGTACTAATCTTAAAAGAAATATCTGAAAAAGTATATATCGAAGTTTTTATTAGAAGAAATAACTAGTAGAAAAAATAATTTTTATTTAAGAAAATAAATAATTACTATAGTAGTTATAATATATATAATTATTTATTTATTAACTCTACTTTTATATTTATTAAAGTCTCTAATCTATATCTAAATAATAATATCTTTATATTTATTAATAGTAAGATTCTAATTAAAAAAAAGATTAAAGAAATATTTATTTATAATTAAAAGTATAATCTTTTATTTAAATAAATAATAACTTTATTCTTATATTTCTCTTTACTTTTTTAAAATAATAGTAATATCTAAAAGAAATATTAGTTTAATTATATTAGTTTGTTTAATTTAAGAATATAAAGTTATATAAATATAAAGTAGAAAATTAGTAGATTAGTATAATAAAGAGGAAAAAAGTTATTAGTAACTAAATATAATATAGAAAAAAAGTTATTATTAACTAAGTATAATAAAAAGAAAAAAATAATTAATAACTAAATATAATAAAAGTAAAAAAAGTTATTATTAACTAAATATAATAAGAAGAGGAAAAGTAATTAGTAATTAAATATAAAGAGAGTAAAAAAGATAATTAATAAATAAGTATAATAAGAAGAAAAAAATAATTAGTAACTAAATATAATAAAGGTAAAAAGGATTATTAATAACTAAATATTATAAGAAGAGAAAAGTAATTAGTAACTAAATATAATAAAAGTAAAAAAGATTATTAATAACTAAGTATAATAAGAGTAGAAAGAGTAATTAGTAATTATATATAATAAAGTTATAAAGGAAATAGCTATTTAGTATACTTAGTTAATAAAAGTAATAAAATATTACTATTATATAAAGATAATAAAAAGATTAAATTAAGAAGTTTTATAATACTAATATAACTAAAAAGTAAATAAAATAAAATAATTATATATAAATAATAAAAAGAAAGTAAAAGATTTTATATATATACTTAATATAGATATTATAACTTAGAAATATATATATAAAGAGAAATCTATATATCTAACTAATAATTCTAAAGAATTTTTTATATTATTTTTAATATACTAAAGTTATTTATATATAGTTTGATAATTCGATTTTATTCTTTTTATAATCTTGTAAATAAAATTTTTTAAATAAGAATTATTATATTATTTTTTAAGTAAATTCTAATTATATTATTATTAATATTTATTAAAAGTAATATTATTAGAAGGAAGATTAATATTACTTAATTTAGATTTAGACTTTTTCTTACTTAAAGTATTTATAAATTTAAATAATATAATTCTAAGTAGTATTTTTAATTTTAAATTATTTAAAATATTATCTTGACTATTTTCTTATTAAATAGTATATTTCTTATTCTATTTATAATATTTCTAGTTATTTCTTTTCTATAAAATTTAAACTTTTTTTATTACTTTATCTTTTAATTACTTTTTAATTTAAATTTTACTTTATTTAATATTTTTTTATCTAGATACTTATCTAGTAAACTTAGTTTTATATATAAATAAGTTTAGTATATTTAAACTCGATTTTTAAATATATAAGATAAATTATATTAAAAGTCTATCTTTATTAATAATAATATTTTAATTAAAGAGATTCTAATTTATTATATTCGAATCTATTTTAAGTATATTAGTTAGAGATAATAGATTAGATTAGTTAAATATCTTAATATTTATTAATTTATATAGTAGATTAATAAAATAATAGAAATTTATAATATTAGTAATTAGTAAAAAGAGAAAAAGAAAAATATCTTTTAATATCTATATATAAAAAGTATAAAGAATTAATTTTATACTTTTATTATTTTTATATAAGAATCTAGTTTATATATTAATAAAACTTTTTTAGAGTTTTATTCTATAAACTTTAATATTTTATAAATTTAGAATTAATAAATAAAGTAAATTGATAATTTAAAAGTTAAAAGAGATAATAAGAAGAATTTAAAATATATTTGAAAATACTAAAGCTAATTATAAATAGATATAAATAAATATAAATAGTTTTTATAATTAAGTTAAAGTTAAATTAAAGTAGATTTAAATAAAATTTATATAAAATTAAATAAAGTAAAAAAGTTAAAAAAAAGAAAAAAAGAAAAGAGAAAAGAAAAGATTATTAAGTTAAGAAATATAAAAATTTTTCTAGTTTAAATTATCTAAATTAAGAAAAAGTAAATTTCAAAAATAAAGTAAAAATAAAATAAAAGTAAAATAAATTTAAAGTAAATCCTATACTAAGAATTAACAATTTAATATAAAATCAATAAAGTCTTTATTTTTACTTTTATTAAATAAAGTAAAAGTAAATTAAAAATAAAGTAAATCTTTTATTAATAATTTATAATTCTATATAAAGTTAATAAAAATTATTTTCTTATTATTATTAATTTATAATAGTTTATTTATAAGAAAATAAAAAAAACTTTCAAATTCTAATTACAATAATATAAAAAAAGAAAAATATATTTTAAATTATAACTCTAATAATAAACTATTATATAAAGTTAATAAGAATAGAAATTTTATTTTTTCAAATTATTTATTATATATAGATAATATAGAAATATATTTATAATCGAAATAAAATTATATAATAGATAAAATCATTTATTATATTATAGATTAAAATTATAATATATTTTAAAAGTATTAAAAGAGATTTACTTTTTATTCTTTTTCTTTATATATCTAGAAGATTATATAATATAGATATTTAATTTTAAAAAAAAAATATTTTAATTATCTAAAGTCTATTACTTTTTTTTTACTTTTACTTCTTTATTTTATTCTATATCCTCTTCCTTTTATAATAACTTATTTCTTTTTTTTTCTATTTATCTTTTAACTTTTTATTACTAAATTTAAGTTTAGTATATAAACTTTATTCTTATTACTTCTACTAAGACTTACTCGAAAGTAGTATATAAATTCTAAAATACTTTTATTATAACTTTATTCTCTAAAATTTATATAAGAATTTATATTATTTTAAGAATAAATTAATATACTATTTATATTTCAAAATATATATTAATCTAGATTTTGAAATAGTAAAGGTAAATACTTATAATTATAAAGTTTTTAATAATAATATAATTTCTTATAAACTATATTAATAAATAATATAAGAAATAAACTTTATAGAAGATATATATAAAAGATATATTTATTAAACAAATATAATATTAAGAAGCTTTTATCTTCTAGTTTTTCAAGCGAGTATATTTAACTTATAAAATAATAATTAAAATAGTAATAATAAGTTTTTATTATATAAGTAATATAATCTAAAAAATAAGATCTATAGAGATTTAAAAAGAGTTTTATTTATAAAAATTCGAATAGTATATTTACTTCTTTTTTCTAATTATAAGTTCTAAAAACTTTATTAATAGTTTTAATAAAGTTTCTTAAATATCTATATTTATAAAATAAAAAGTGAATTATTATTAGTAGATAAAGTTATCTTTAATAATCTAAATTTACTTTAGAGATAACTTAATATATTTTATTCGAAAGTAAATAATAATTACTTATATTAAAAACTTTAGTTTAAATTTATTAAAAAGAAAAATAATTAATTACTTTAATTAATTAAGTATTATTTAAATATAAAGTATCTATTTAAATTAGACTTTTAATAAATTAATATAATTAGATTAACTTATATATTTACTTTGAAAAGAATAAACTTTAATAAATATTTATTAACTTAGTATAATTAGATTAATAGAAATAATTATATTTAGTTAATAAATAAAGAAAAAGTAGTTTAATTTTATTTTTACTAATTTAATATAACTAGATAGAAAAAAATAATTATCTTTATTTAATAGATATAAAAAAAAGTTATTAATATTTATCTTTATTAACTTAGTATAATTAGATCGAAAATAATATTTATATTTATTTAATAGATATAAAGAAAGTAATTAAAACTAAATATTTATTCTATTTAATCTAAATAAAAGAGTATTATTCTATTTATTTATTAAATATCTAATTATATTAAATTTATTATTTATAAAGAAGATCTTATAATTTAAAGTAAATCTAGAATATATAATCTTATAATCTAAAATAAATATAAAGAAAATAAAACTTAAAGTTAATATATTAATAAGATTAAGAAAGAAAAAGAGTTAGAATATTTATATATAAAAATTATAATATTAAAATTAAAAGATTTATTATCTTTTACTCTATTATTTCTTTTTTATAATTACTTATATCTATATAATTAATTTCTCTCGAAACTCTATTTTATAAATAAACTAAAGTAGAATATTATAAAAGAATAATATATCTAATTAATAATAGAATATAATTACTTCTTTTATTAGATAACTATTATATATTTATTAGATTAATAAAGTATAATTTAAAAGTTTATTAAATAATAGAAAGCTATCTAGAAAATCAAATATATTTTATAAATATTTATTAGTCTTCTTTTAACTAAAGAAGATTATAAAATCTAAATAAATAAGTAATAAATTAATAGTAAAGATTATTTTATAAAAGTTTTCTTACTATTTTTAAACTATTGAATTAAGAAAATTTAAGAAGATTAATTACTAGATTTTATTAAATATAATATAATATAGTTTATTCTTTTATATAACTTCTCTTTTCTTTTCTAAATTATATATAGTTAGAAGTTTATTAAAATAGAAAGGTTTAGAATTAAAAAGAAATTAGAGAATATACTAAAAGTTCTTTTTATAATAGATATAATTACTAATATTAAAGTTAAGTTTATAAAGTATTTTCGAATTATAATCTCTTATTTAAAGAATAATATTATTATATATAATAGTAATTTCTCTAATTAATAATAAGATAAACTATTTATTATTATAAAATAAAACTTTATTATTCTTAAATTAAACTTAGATATTATATTAGTAAAGAATTATTAAATACTTTATATAAAAATTAAAGATAATATAATTATATTATAAAGAAGTAATTTAAATAATCTATTTTTCGATTATAATAACTATCTAAATAACTTTATTAGCTTTAATAACTTATTTATATTATACTTTTATTTTATATAAAAAGATAAGTATAATATATAAAAAATTCTTTATAAAGTTAAGTAGAATATATTAGTTAGTCTAATTAATCTTAAATATTATATATATATATATTTATAAAACTTTATATAATATTCTATATTTAATCTTTTATTTCTTATTTCTTCTAATAGAATATTATTAGAATCTAAGAAATTTAATTATTTATTTTATATAGAAAGTAGTCTATAAAGTTAGAAGTTATAATATAACTCGAAAATAAAATTCTTGTTTTTAAATAAAATACTAAAGTAAATAAAATAAAAGAAAAGAAAAGTAATAGTAATAATAAATAAATTGATATATAGATTATTAATATTTCGAAGTACTATTTCAAATTCTATATAAACTTTATTAAAATTACTATATAAAAAGTTAGTAAAAATTCTTAATAGTATTAAGAAGAATAATAAATAGTATAAAAGTTAAATTAGATTTCTACTAACTAATTATTACTTAGTTTAATATTACTTCTAAAAGTAGTTCTCAAAGAAAGAAATAATAAATTTAATAAAAAAATTATCTTCTAGTTTAAATTATATTTAAATAGTATTTTTAAAACTAAGTTATTCTTTTAAATTAAATTGTTTTTCTTTCTTAAATATATTTATAACTAGATAATATATATCTTCTTTTAAATAATACTCTTTTTTAAATATAATATTTATATTCTTAAGTTTATCAAACCTTTCCTTTATATAATTTTTACTAGTAAATATAGATTTAATAGTTAATTAGAAGTTTAGAGTTTAAATATATATAGTAGTTTATATAAAAGTAATATATTTAAAGCTATATAATAAGATATTGATATTTAAACTTTCGAATAGTTTAATATTATTAATAATAAACTTAGTTTTAAATTTAAAATAGAATTAAATATAAATAATATTTTTATTATATTACTTATATTCTATTTTCACAGTTATTATAAGAGAATATATATTATATAATCTAGTAAAATTATATATAATAAGTAGAAAAATACTTTTTTATCTCTTATTATTAAGCTAGAACTTTTAATAACTTTTTATATAATATAGTTTCTAAAATAACTTTTAATTAATATTATTATTTTTATATAGTTTTATATAAAATTATCTTCTTAAATTAATTTAATATTAATTTCTTAATATATATATCTTATTAACTTTACTATCCTATTTCTTTTATTATTTCTAATTAAATTTTAAATAAGTCTTTAAGTAATAAAGATCTTTTATACTTTTCTTAATAAAAAAGATAACTATTCTTTTAAAGTTATTAAGTTTATAAATATAAATATTAGTATATATATTTTAAATAAAGATATTAATAAATTTATATTAAAAAAAATAGAAAAAAAGTTACTATTATAAATAATAACTATTTTATTATTATTTACTTTCAAGATTCGATATTTAAACTTATATAAATATTTAATTATAAGTTAAAAAGAGACTTTCAATTATAAAAAAGGGAAAATTTACTTTAAAAGTAGAGTAAAATACTAGATTATAAAGTTATTTCTATTATTCCTTAGTTAATATAATTATAAAGTTAGAAGATTATTTATATAGAAACTAAAGTTAAAGAAATAGAAGATAGAATTTAATATATATTTAATTAAAGAATATTCCTTTAAGAGTATATAAAATCTTTTAAAATAAAATAAGCTAATATCTATAAAGTAAACTATTATCAATTACTTTAATATAAATATTATAAACTTTACTATTAAGAAGATTATTAATAATTAAAATAAAGTAAAACTAAAAGCTTTTTTTAAAGTTAGTAAAACTATTTATAATTCTATAAATATTATTAATATTTATAATTATTAAAAGTAAATTATCTAATATATTATACTTATAATTAAAAAAATAAATATATTAAAAATCTTTTTTAATATCTATTATTTTCTTTTCGAATATTTCTTTTATAATTAGTATAAATAATAATTTAGCTTTTATTATAAAATCTATATATTTAGAACAAAGTTGATTATACTTTTAAAAGATCGAAGTTATTATAATAGAGTTATAATATAAATAGTTATTAGAAATAAAATTTAGGATTCTAGAATTTCTAAATAATTATAAATTTAGAAGAGAATAAAAATAATTTAATTTTTTACAATTATTATAAGTATTGTTTACTTGATAAAATATATTAGAATAATTATTAAACTATTATATATATTTTATAATAAAGTAAAAATTTCTTTTCTTTAAATAATATATAAAGTATAAAATAAGATTAAATAGTATATAATATTAAAAGTCTTTATTATTTTTAGAAGAAATATTCTCTATTAATTTAAAGGAAATATTACTTATTAATTCTTCTTTAGTTATAAATTCGATATTTATTTATATTATAAATATTAATATATTTTATATTTAAAACTCTCCTTTTTAGTAAATAAAGATAATAAGAATATACTTTCTCTTTTAATAAACAAAGATAATAAAAATATATTTTTCTTTTTAATAAATAAAGATAATAAGAATAACTTTTCTTTTTTAGTAAATAAAAATAATAAGAATAAACTTTTTTTCTTAATATATATAATTATTAAAAAGAAAGTTTCGAATATTTTAAATTAAAAGAATAATAGAGTAAAGAATTCGAATATACTAATAATATATAAAATTGAAATAATAAAAAATCTTCTTAATATTTTAATCTAGAATTATCCTTTTCTAGATTTTTATTGATTATAAGATTTTCAATTATCTTTATTTCTATTTACAATAATCTAGTTATAGTATATAATAAAACTTATACTCTATTCTTTATAAAAGAAATTATAAGTATATTTATTTTATTTAACTTACTAGATAGTTATATTTATTCTTTTATATTAATATCCTTTTAAACTTACTTACTTTTTATATTTTGATTTTATATCTTACTATTTTTCTTAACTTTCTATTATTAATAACTTTCTAAAGTATTAAAGTTTATTCTCTTTTTAATTAATTCTAAATAATAAAGTAGAGAATAAAAGAGTATTATATTAAAAGTATATTTCAAACTTACTATATTATTTATTATATTTCTTCTCTTATCTCTAAAAGCTTTAAACTTTAATAATATTATAAACTATTTTAACTAATTAAGTTAAAAACTTAATAACTTTATATAATAAAGATAATAAATTAGTAAAGACTTTTCAAGATTTATTATTCTTATTCGATAAAGTTAAGAAAGATATTAGTTTATAAAATAAATATTTATATTTTTAAAATACTATAAATCTATTAAAAATATTACTAACTTATATAAAAATATTATAACTTTATATTAACTAGTTAATAACTAATAATAAAAATATTACTAATTTATATAAAAATATTATAACTTTATATCG
>JANHAA010000435.1:0-10532 GCA_026225975.1 Clarireedia hainanense | reverse complement strand
TATAGTCTCAGACTCACACAGGACGTTAAAATGAATAAAAAAAAAAAAAAAAAAGTTAAAAAAAAACTAATTTAAATAATATTCTAACTATTAAACTCTCTAATAAAGATTAAAAGTCCCTTTATAATAATACTAATATTTTATTTTTAAAGAGGTATATTTATACTAAGAAAAGTATTCTAAGTCTATAAAGATTTAAAGTATTAATTTCTAAATCTTAATAATTCTTTAATATTATTATAATCCCGCGATTTAGATTTAATATCGTCTTTAATATTAAATATCTAAAAGTATTAAAAGTAGTAATAATAATAATATCTTAGGAATTATAAAATATATAAAGATATAAATAAACTAATTTAATTTATAAAAGCTTATTTAGTTTATTATTAACTTCTTTTTAATAATTTTTTATTCTTATTATTATTTTTCTCGATATTTTTATATTTTTCAGTTTTTAGTAGAAAATTTGTAATATAGAGTAAAAAATCGTAAAATCAATATTAACAATAATATCTTAATAATACTAAGTTGTAGAATAAAACTAATTACTTTATTCAATCTACTAAGTTGTAATTAGTAGGAAAATCGAAAGATTAAATCGATTTAGATAATAATATAAGTTTTTTTGATATCTTTTATATTTTTTTTTTATTTACTGCTAGCGGATTAATTACTAACTATCTTACTATAGTTTTAGACTTATATAGGATATTAAAATAAAAAAAAAAAAAAGAAATAATAGTAAAAAATATAAATTCCAAATCTTGATATTAAGAAAAGTACTAAACTAAACAAACTCTAATATATAATATTAAGTTGATATTAAAGTAATATTAAGTTTAATATTAATAATTTAATAAGTTTTAATTTAAGTTCTAAATTAATAAATTAATCGAGTTTAAAGTTAGTTAACTAAATCAAGTAGTATTTCTAAATATAAATACTAGTATTTTTAATAAATTCTAAATTAATATCGATTCTAGATTTAGTATCTAATAGTAATAAGAAGCTAAAGTAGTATATATTAAGCTTATCTTTTAACTTTAAACAAGCTTTAGTAAGTAGATAATAACTATTAAAAAGATATTCAAAAGTCTTCTTTTTATTATTTTTTTTTTTTTTATTTTAATATCTTATATAAGTCTAAGACTATAATAAGATAATTAGTAGATATACTACTAGTAGCTAAGTATATATAGGGGCTACGTATATATAATATTATATTTAATAAAAGGATATTAAAGGTTTAACTCTAGTAAAGGAAATAAATAAGAAAAGTTTAATATTGAAATTTAAAGTTTATCGAAAAAATATATACAGTTATTGAAAATTATTAGATTAATTATAAATATAATATATAATTTCTTTATAAATCGAATAAACTAAGCTACTTAGTTATATAACTATTTATTATCAAGATATTATTATTACTATTAATTTTATCGATTTTTACTTTATATTTTCGAAATTTTTACTTAAAAACTTTAAAAATTATAAAAATATCGAAAAATAATAATTATTAATAAAAAATTATTAATACGATATTAGTAACTAGTTATATAAGCTTTTGTAAATTAAATAAACTTAGTTATATTTATATACTACTACTATATTATTATTATTACTACTTCTAATACTTTTAGATATCTAATATTAAAGATAATATTAAGTTTAAATTATAGGATTATAATAATATTAAGATAATATTAAGGAATCAGAATTAATATTTTGACTTTTTATAAATCTAAAACACTTTTCTTAATATAAATATACTTCTTTAAAAGTGAAATATAAATACTATTATAAAAAGACTTTTAACTTTTATTAGAAAGTTTAATAGTTAGAATATTATTTAAACTACTTTTTATTTAACTACTTCTTTGATAATTATAACTATTAGATCTAGTTTACCTATTAATATTATTATTATAAATATTACTATTTTATTATCTCTACTTACTACTTACTACTTTAACTCTAATTTAAATATATCTAGTCTTTCGAATATATTAAATTCAAACTCTTTTAATAAACTTATTTTAAATATAATTATTAGTTTCAATATAATTTCTTTTTACTTTTTTAAATAAACTAACTTTTTTTTATTAGAATTTCGGAATAATAAAAATCTAAAAACTATTTTTCTTATTATTTTTATAAATAATCTAGTTAACTAAATTATTATTAAAGTTTATAACTTTATTTTTAAAGTAGTATTTATAATTATCTTTTAGAATAAATAGATATTATTATTAAATTTACTATAAATCTTTAAAGATTATATTAAAAAGGGTATAATTAAAAAAATAACTAATATATTAGTTTTCTAAGTAAATAATTTAGAATATACTATCTAGAAAATTAAAGTTTAAACTAAATTTAAAGCTTAAAAGCTTTTAGTTTAATTTCTAGTAACTTAGTTTTTAATAACTTTAATATTCTTAGTAATTTTTTTATAAAAAGTAATAAAAATTATTTAAAATCTAGTTTAAGCCTCTTTTATTAATATTATTATTAGTATAAGTACTATTAATAAATAGAAAACTATAGAATCTAAAGTTAAATCTAAATAGATTAAAGTTAAAATAGTTAATTAACTAATTTTAATCTATAATATTTTAACTCTTTTCTTTACTCTTTTAATTTAAAATATTATTAATAAAGCTTTTAAAGCTAAAAGTATTAAAAGTTTAATAGTTTTAACTATTACTAATACTACTAATAAGAAGAATTTAATATTAATAATTATACTTTTTTATATAACTAATTTCTTAATTAAAAAGTTTAATATTTAGAAAAATCTTTTTAATTTTAAAAGTATCTAAAAGAATAAACTTTAGTTCAAAGTAATATTATATAGAATCTTTATAACTAACTTTAATAATTTTAAAGGTATAGAACTAATATTAAATAAAATAAAGATTTTTAATAACTCTTTAAATTTTAAATTAATTAAAACTCTTTATTAACTTTTATTAGAAACTAACTAGATAATTAAAAGAGTTAACTTTATAATAATCTCTTTTAAAACTATTAAAGAAGTTAATAAATATATTAAAAATTAAGTATATATTATTAGAATCTTAATTAGAATTAAAAAGTTATTAAATATAGTTAAATCGATATAATATATTAAATATTAAAGATTTAAGTATATAACTTAATTTTATAAATACTAAGTTAAATATAGATTATATATAGAATTATATATAACTTTATAATATATTTATAATATTTATAATATTTATAAAAAAGCTTATTTATATTTAGCTTTAAAGTATACTAATTACTTTCAATCTTATATTAGTAATAATAAATCTTATAAAGTATATAAAATAATAAAAAAGATTACTATTAGTTTATAAAGAGTTAAGATATCTAAATATTATAAGTAAATTTTAATAAAAGTTTACTAGAGATTAAATTAGCTTTTAAATTAACTATTAAGTTAAAAATTAATTTATTAATTATCTAAGAACTATAGATTATAATTAAAAACTTAAATTAGTTAAATAATTAATCTATAGTTTATACTAGCTTTAACTAACTATTAGTATTATATTAAGATTTTAAATTATAAATACTTATTTATATTTTAAAAGTTTTTATTATTAATATAATACTAATATCTAATAATATAGATTTAAACTTATTAATAATATAATTAAGTAAAGAAATTAATATATTTGAAATAGTTAATATTTATAATAAAACTAATTAAATTAAAAGTAAATTAAATAAAATAGTTAAAAGAAGTTTATTTCTAAAAGCTATTTTAACTAATTTATTTATTTTAAAAGATTTTAATATATATTACTTTTAATAAAATCTAGAGTTAATTAATATTTAAAAGGAGATTTAATTAATTAACTAGATTAAAAAGAATAATCTTAATTTATTTAATAACTCTAAAATTAAAATTTTCTTTAAAGAAATTAGTTTATTAGTCTTAGATCTAATATTTACTATTTAAAAAGTAATAAAATATATTAATAACTAGTAAATACTAAATAACTTAGAATTAGATTATTTACTAATTTTTTTTATAATTAAAAATCTGAAAATAAATTAAGATTATTCTAATTTCTTTTAAATTTTTAATATTAAGAAGACTAATTAGAATTTCTTTAAAACTAATCTTATTTTTTTTTTTTTTTTTTTTATTCATTTTAACGTCCTGTGTGAGTCTGAGACTATAGTAGGACGGCTAGCGGTTAAGCCGCTAGCAGCTAGGTGTATATAAGGGCTACGTACATGCAATGTCATATATAGTGAAGGGATATTGAGGGTCAAGCCCTAGTAAAAGAAATAACAGTGAGAAAGGCAAATTCCAATTCCTGACATTAAGAAAAGCATTAAGCCAAAAGGGCCCTAATATGCAGCATTAAGCTGACATTAAGGTGACATTAAGCTTAATGCTGACAATTTGATAAATTCCAATTTAAGTCCCAGATTAATAAATTAATCGAGTTCGAGGTCAGCTGACCGGGTCAGGTGGTATTTCCGGGTGCAAATGCCAGTATCCTTAATAAATTCCAGGCTAGCATCGATTCCAGGCTTAGTATCTAAAAGTAGTGGGAGGCTGAGGTGGTGCGTATTAAGCTTGTCCTTTAGCTTTAGGCGGGCTTTAGCGAGTAGTCGGCAGCTAATAAGGAGGTGTTCAGTTGTCTCCTTTTTACCACACTTGCATTTGTTGTCGCTAGTAAGGCCTAATCGGTGTGTATAGGCCTTAATATAGCCATGCCCTAGCTTTAGCTGATAAAAGGCGCTAGCTGTAGCTCGCTTAGTCTCAGGGGGGATCGAGATTCTGCTTCGGGGAGCTAATTTGTAGATTGAGGTGTAATTAGTCCCGGGATCTTTATTTTGTCTCGACTTCGTGGCTTGTGCTAGCGCTAATTCCCATTCCTGGGTCAACTAATCTTATTAATTTAGTTAAAAAGAGTTTAGTTCTAAATTAAAAACTTTTAGAGTTTATTAGAACTAGTTTAAATCTTAAAATATTAAATATCAAGTTTTTAAAAGTTATTAGTATAAAGCTAATATAGATAATTAAATTAGTATTAAATATAGTAATTTCGAAAATTAAGTTTAAGTTGAGAATTAAATCTTAGTAGATTCTTAAACTTAAATCTCTTCGAAAATTAATATTAAAAGTTTAAAAACTAAATCAAAGTTAAGAAGTTTATTAATTAGCTTAGAATTAATACTTTTCGATTATCAAATATACTAAAAGAAGTTATTAAAATATTTTTTTAGAAACTAAAAACTTAAAGTTAATATTTAAAGTATTTAGTTATATTAAAAGTTATTAAAATTAGAATTTACTTTCGATTTCCAACTAATTAACTTTTAAAGGAAAAATAAAGATATTAAAATTTATTTTATTCTTTTAACTTTTAATATTAATTAATTCTTTCTAATATATTTATAAAGTTAATCTTTAATTAAAACTAATAATTAGTAAATTTAAAAGAGTTTATTTAACGAAAATTAAAGAAAAAACTTCTAAGCTAAATAAAATTAATTAGGAAATTATTAATAAAGTTTATATAATTATTTCTTATTTATTTTATAAAGTTTATAACTTATTTATTAATACTAGTTACTACTTTATTTACTAATACTAAGTAATTAGTATAATACTTAAAAAAGCTAAAAAACTAGATTATTTAATTTCGAAAATTTATAAAATAATCTTATTACTTAATTATCTTAGAAAAGTTAATAAAAGAATATTAGTTAAAAGACTAGGTTATTTAATTAAAACTACTAATCTCCTTTATAACTTTTAAATTAGAAGTAAACTTAAAAAGTTTATAATCAATATTAAGCTTTTATTAGTAATTAAAATCAAAGAAAATTATATAGTTAATCTTAAAATATTAGTCTTATTTCTTAATATTAAAAGAGCTTTTAATTATATATTTAAGAATTAATTATTAGTTATTTTAAAAGAGTTTAAACTTCTAATTAGCTTAATAGTTTAAATTAATTTTTTCTTAAAAGCTAGATAGTTAAGATTAGTTTTTAATAATTAAATTAAACTTTTTTATTCTATTAATACTAAGATTCTTTAAAGTAGTTTAATTAGTTCGATTTTATTCTTGATTTATATTTAAAATCTCTTTTTAATAATTAACTATTTAATCTAGTTTTATATAAATAATATTATATTAGTAATTAGCTTTACTAGTTTTAAAAAAAATTATTAAATATTAGAAAGAGAAGTTAATCAAGTAGAATATTAACAAAACAAAAATCATCGAAAAAATATATACCGTCATCCAAATCGATCCGATCTTTCGATATTCCTACTAATTACGGCCTGGCGGATTAAATAAAGTAATCAGCTTTGTTCTACGACCCAGCACTGTCGAGATATCGTCGTCGACGCCGATTTTCGAAGATTTTACCCCACATTGCGAATTTTTCACCGAAAACACTCAAAAAACACAAAAACATTGAAAAATCATCAAATACAATAAAAATATATTAAAAAGAGGCTAGCTACTAGCTAAATAGGCTTCTGCAGTTCGAACTAGCCTATTTGCACCTTAATACGACTTCCCCTTCCCAAGATATCGTCGTCGCCACCACTTCCGGCACTTCCGGATATCCGACATTAAGACGACATTAAGCCTAAATCGCAAGATTACAATAATATTAAGAAATTATTAAGACTTAGGAATTGATACTCTAAGTCTCTGCAGACTTGGGACACTTTTCCCAATACAAATACACCTCTTTAGGAGTAAGATATTAGCTCCTCAATAGAGGGACTCTCAACTCTAACTAACCAGCCTAATAACTAGGATATTACCTAAACTAGCTCTTATTTAACTACTTCTTCGGCAGCTACAGCTATTAGATCTAGTCCGCCTATTAATACAACTAATACAGATATAGATATTACTACCTCACTATTACTACCTACTACCTGTCGCTTCAACCTAAATTTAGATATATCTAGCCTTTCGGATATACTAAACTCAAACCCTCTTAATAAATCTATTCCAAATACAACTACTAGCCTCAGTATAATTCCCTTCTATCTTCCTAAACAAGCCAACCCCTTTTTACCAGAACTTCGGAATAACAAAAATCTGAAAACTACCTTTTCTACTACCTCTGTAAATAACCTAGTAGACTAACTTATCGCCGAAACTCGCGACTTTATTCTTAAAGTAGTATCTATAACTATCTCCCGGGAAAAACAGATATTACTTTTAGATTTATTACAAGTCTTTAGAGACTATACCGAAAAGGGTATAGTCAGGAAAATAACTAACTAATTAGCTTCTCAGATTAATAATCTCGAATTCGCTACTTGGAGAGCTAAAACCTATATTAGGAACGAAGTCCAAGCTAAGCTTATAGCTTAAGCTAAACTCCTAGTAACTCTACCCCTAGTAACCTTACTAGCTAAAAGTACTAAAACTACTATTCTAACTAAAGCTTCCTTTACTAGTATCACTACTAGCTCTAAGGCTAAAACCTCTAATTAGACTACAATATAAGCTAAGCCTAAAATAGTTAAGTCAAAAAAACCTTTAAACCGGCTAATCCTAATCCAGGATACTTCCTTTTTCTTCTTAACTCTCTTTATCTATAACTCAATTAATAAGGCTTTTGAGACTAAAAGGGTTAAAGGCTTTATAGTCTTAGTTATTACTAGTACAACTAATAAGAAGAACTTTATTTTAACAACTACTACCTCTTATATAACTAACTTCCTAATCGAGAAACTTAATATTTAGAAAAATCTTATTAATTTTAAGACTATTCAAAAGGATAAACTTTAGTTTAAAGTTGTATTATATAGAATTTCTATAGCCGAGTTTAATATACTTAATAGAATAGAACTAGTTCTTAAAGAGCTAAAAACCTTTAATTCAAATCTCAATATCAAACTAATTAATATACCTTATTAGCTCTCTTCTAAAGCTAACTAGTCGACTAAGTAAGCTAGATTAGTTGTAGTCTCTTTTAAGACTAGCGAAGAAATAGATAAGTATATAAGGAACCGAGTCTATATTGCTAGAATATTAGTTAAAGCTAAGAAGCTACTAATTGTAACTAAGTCGACTTAATATACTAAATACTAAGGTTTTAAGTATACAACTCAGTTCTATAAATACTAAGCTAAATATAGATTATATACTAAGCTATATATAACCTTCTAGTATATTTATAGTTTATATAATACCCGAAGTAGAGCTTATTTATATTTAACTCTAAAATATACTAATTGCTTTGAAAACTATACTAGCGACTTAAAGTCTTACGAAGTATATAAAGTAATAAAGAGGACTTTGGTATTTAAACTAGAAAGTATCACCTAACTGTTAGCTAATCTTTAATAAATTAGAATTTTTATCTTTATTTTTATTTTTATTTAAACTTTTATTTAATACCCAGAAAGTACGATATTAAAGCTTAATATTAACTTAATATTCGATATTAAAGTCGAAATACCTTAATATCAACTTAATATCTAATATTAAGCTTAATATCAGTTTATTTAAACTTATTTAGTATATTACTTTCCTTAATGTTTTTGAATTTTTATTGTTTATTTCTTTAAAATTAGAGCTAAACCCTTAATATAACTCTACTTTATTGATATTATATATACTTAGCCTTTATAGATATACTTAGCCGCTAGCGGATTAGCTGCTAACTGTCCTACTATAGTCTTAGACTCATACAGGACGTTAAAATAAATAAAAAAAAAAAAAAAAAAAGAGAAGTTAATAAATTATATTCTTTTAAAATAGTAAATAGTATTGATTTTAACTTCGAAAAAACTAAGTTAATATACTTTTTTATAAAAAACTTAAAGGTTTATTCGGTTAAATTACTAAATTAAAAAGTAATATATTCTTTTAAACTAATAAAATAGTTTAAAATTTAGTTTAATAATATCCTTAAATTTAAAAGTTATATTATTATCTAGACTAATTAAATTAAATTAATATTTCTTTAAGTTAATTAACTAATTAATATCTAAACTAGCTTATCTCTTTATATAATATACTAGTTATATATTATTTATATTATTAGTATCTTTGATTATAACTTCTTGATTTAGTATAAAAAATAAACTAGTTTTAAAATTTAACTTTAATTATTTTAAAATTTAACTTTCTAGAAAATACTAAGTATTTTTAAAACTAATTTTATTTTAGTTATAGATACTAAAGCTATACTAATACCTCTTAATATTTATTTTACTAGTATTATCTATTAATATACTTTCTAATCTCTTAAACTCTTAAAAGATTATTTAATTTATAAATTACTTTAGAAAGGTTATTAAAAGTTATTAAGTTATTAAAAGCTACTAAGTTATTAGAAGCTAAGTTACTAGAAGCTATAGAGTTACTAGAAGTTATAAAGTTATTAGAAGTTATAAAGTTATTAGAAGTTATAGAATTATTAAAAGTTTATTTCTAACTTCTTATACTTTCTAAAGATTAGATAGAAATTAGAATCGAAGTTAGAATTAAAACTAGTATTAAAGCTAATATAAATAGATTAGATTAAGTAATCAATATACTTATTAATTAACTTTAATAAATTTGAAAAGATTTATTTTTTTAAATTCCTTCTTTAGATACTTTTAAACCCTTTTTTAATCTGAATTAGTTAATTTTCGAAGAAGAATAAAACTAAAGATTATTAGAAATTAATATCTATATTAGTATTAAACTAACTTTCTTTTTATATAAATAAGTTTTAATTACAAATTAGAATAGAAATAAGAGTTAAACTAGCTTTTTTAGATTTAAACTAAGAGTTAATCTAAGTATATAAATAGAATATCAGTTAAAATCAATTAGTATATAATAGTAAGTTAGAAAAGGTTATTTAGGTAATTAAATTAGCTAGTTAGCTAACTTAAAAAGAATAGGAATATATAGTCTATAATAATAATCAAGTTAGATTATATAGGCTAAACTCGTTTAATAATAATCTAAAATAAAAATAGCTAATAAGAGTATACAATACTAGTAGCTAAATAGTTAATAAAAGTATTAGTATTAAATTAATCTAAGTTCTAAAGTATTATAATATAGAAGATAATAAAATAGTAGATAAACTAGTTAAAAAAGTAATTAACTTAGAACTAGACTTTTAATCGATTAGCTTTACTTATCTCGATACTAGTATTAAGTATATTAAGATTTAGAAATAGGAATTAGTTTTAATATAAATTACAAAGTCTAAATAAAATAAAGATTCTAAAACTAATTATACTTTAATCTATAAATTAGCTACTTGAAGTAGAATCTTAATCTCCTTTAAAATTAAGCGAATTACAGTTAATACTTTTTATTAGTTAAAATTAGAGTATAACTATATAAAGGCTTATATATACTTTTTAAACCTTACTAATAATAATAAGTATAAATATAATAAAAAGGAGACTTTCGAATATCTCTTTATTAACTATTATTTACTTTTTTTTTTTTTTTTTTTTTATTTATTTTAATATCCTATATAAGTCTAAGACTATAGTAGGATAA
>JANHAA010000434.1:0-10556 GCA_026225975.1 Clarireedia hainanense | reverse complement strand
AATGTCGGACATTAAGCTGACATTAAGGCATTTCGGTCTTAATGTCGAACATTAAGCTGACATTAAGGCTTAATGTCGTACTTTCTGGGTACCAAATAAAAGTCCAAATTAAAAAAAAAAACCAATTTATAAGGATCAGCTGACTAGGTCAGGTGATACTTTCGGGTCCAAATACCAAAGTCCTTTTTGTTGCCTTATACACTTCGTATGACTTTGAGTCGCTAGCGTGGTTCTCGGAGCAGTTAGTGCACTTTAGGGCTAAGTAGGAGCAAGCCCTACCCCGGGTGCCGTATAGGCTGCAGGAGTGCTGGGAGGTCATATAGGGCTACGAGTATAGCCTATACTTAGTCTAACGCTTGTAAAATTGAGTTGTATATCTAAAGCTCTGGTACTTAGTATATTGAGTCGATTTAGCTACACTAAGTAGTCTTTCAGCTTTAACTGAGATTCTAGCGATATAGACCCGATTCCTTATATACTTATCTACTTCTTTGCTAGTCTTAAAAGAGACTACGACTAATCTAGCTCGCTTAGTCGACCGGTTAGCTTCGGAAGAGAGCTAATAAGGTATACTAATTGGGAAGAGCTTAAAAGATGAATTAAAAGTCTTTAGCTTATCAAGAACTAGTCCTATTCTGTTAGGTGTATTGAATTCCAAAGTGGGTATTCTATGTAGTACGACTTTAAACTAAGGCTTATTCTTTTAAATAGTTTTAAAATTAATAAGATTTTTCTAAATATTAAGCTTCTCGATTAGGAAGTTAGTTATATAAAGGGTAGTAGTTGTTAAAATAAGGTTCTTCTTATTAGTCGTGCTAGTAATAGCCGAGACTACAAAGCTTTTAACCCCTTTAGCCTCAAAAGCCTTATTAATTGAGTTGTAGATAGAAAAAGCTGAGAAAAGAGAAGAAGTATCCTAGATTAGAATTAGCCGATTTAAGAGTTTAGACTTAGCCTGATTAGGCTTAGTCTTCGGTTCGACAATCTTCTATTTATTATTATTAGCCCTTGAGCTAGCAGTGACACTAGTAAAAGAAGCTTTAGCTAGAATAGTAGTTTTAGTACTTTTAGCTAATAAAGTTACTAAGAGTAGAGTTACTAGGAGCTTAGCTTAAGTTGTAAACTTAGTCTAAGCTTTGTTTCTAGTATAGGTTTCAACTCTCCGAGTAGCGAATTCGAGGTTATTAATCTAAGAAGCTAATTAGTTAGTTATTTTTCTAACTATACTCTTTTCGGTATAATCCCTAAAGACTTATAATAAGTCTAAAAGTAATATCTGTTTTTTCTAGAAGATAGTTATAGATACTACTTTAAGAATAAGATTATAAACTTTAACAATAAGTTAGTCGACTAAGTTATTAGTAAAAGTAGTAAGAAAAGTAACTTTCGGATTTTTATTATTTCGAAGTTCCGATAAAAAGAGGTTAGCCTATTTAGGAAAATAGAAGGGAATTTTACTAAGTCTAATAATAGTTATATTAGAAGTAGATCTATTTAGAGAATTTAAATTTAAATTATTAGAAAAGCTAAATAAATCGATATTTAAGTTAAAGTAATAAGTTGTAAATAGTAATAACAAAGTAATAATATCTATAGTAGTAGTATTAATAAGTAAATTAAACTTTATAATTATAGTTATCGAAGAAGTTAAAAATAAACTAGTTTAAATAATATTCTATTTATTTAACTCTCTAGTAGAAGTTGAAAGTCCCTTTATTAAAGAACTAATATCTTATTTCTAAAAAGGTATATTTATACTAAGAAAAATATCTTAAGTTTATAGAGAATAAAAGTATTATATCTAATTCCTTAATATTATCTTAATAATATTCTAAATCCGCGATTTAGATTTAATATTATCTTTAATATTAGATATCTAGAAGTACTAAAAGTAGTAGCAACAATAATATCTTAGGAAAGGGAAGTTGTATTAGAATATAAATAAGCTAGTTTAATTTATAAAAACTTATTTAACTAGTTACTAACCTTTTTTTAATATATTTTTATTATATTTGATAATTTTTCGATGTTTTTATATTTTTTAAAGTTTTTAAGTAAAAATTTCGAAAATATAAGTAAATTGTGAAAATAGGTTTAAAGAAGTTTAAAAGAGGAATTTAAATAAATAAATCTTTTCAAGTTTATTTAGATTAACTAGTAAGTATATTAATTACTTAATTTAGTTTATTTATACTAACTTTAATACTAGCTTCGATTCTAACTTCGATTCTAATTTCTGTCTAATCTTTAAAAAGTATAAAAAGTTAAAACTAGAAATAAATTTTTAATAACTTTATAACTTCTAGTAACTTTATAGCTTCTAATAACTTTATAACTCTTAGTAACTTAACTTCTAATAACTTAACTTTTAGTAACTTTCTTAAAGTAATTTATAAATTAAATAGTCTTTTAAAAGTTTAAGAGATTAAAAAATATATTAATAAGTAGTATTAGTAAGATAGATATTAAGAAGTATTAACGTGGTTTCAATATCTATAATCAAAATAAAACTAGTTTTAAAAATATCTAGTATTTTTTAGAAAGTTAAATTTTAAAGTAATTAAAATTAGACTTTAAAGCTAGTTTATCTTTTATATTAAATCGAAGAGTTATAGTCTAAGATACTAGTAATATAAATAATATATAATTAGTATATTATAAAAAAGAATAAGCTAGTCTAAATATTAACTAGTCGATTAACTTAAAGAAATATTAATTTAGTTTAACTAGTCTAAATAACAATATAACTTTTAAATTTAAAGGTATTATTAAATTAAATCCTAAATTATCTTATTAGCTTAAAAAAGTATATTACTTGTTAATTCGGTAATTTAACTGAATAAACTGCTAAATCTTTTATAAAGAAGTATATTAACTTAGTTTTCTTAAAGTTAAAATTAATACTATTTATTGTTTTAAAGGAATAGTTTTAATTAAATAATTTAGTCTTTTAACTAATATTCTTTTACTAACTTTTCTAAAATAATTTTTTTTTTTTTATTTATTTTAATATCTTGTATAAGTCTGAGACTATAGTAAGATAACTAAGGGTTATACTACTAGTAGCTAAGTATATATAAAGATTATATATATATAATATTATATATAGTAAAGGGATATTAAGAGTTTAGCTTTAGTAAAGGAAATAATAATAAGAAAAGTAGAATCTAACTCTTAATATTTAAGAAAAATATTAAGCTAAGTAAGTTCTAATATATAATATTAAACTAATATTAAAATAATATTAAACTTAATATCAATAATTTGATAAGTTCTAATTTAAAAGATTAATAAGTTAGTTAACTTCGAGGTTAACTAATCGAGTTAGATAATATTTCTAGATATAAATACTAGTATTTTTAATAAATTTTAAGCTAATATCAATTCTAGATTTAGTATCTAGTAGTAGTAGAAAGCTAAGATAATATATATTAAACTTGTCTTTTAACTTTAAATAGATTTTAGTAAGTAAGTAGTAATTAATAAGAAAGTATTTAATTATCTCTTTTTTACTATACTTATATTTATTATTATTAGTAAAGTCTAATTAGTATATATAAGCTTTAATATAGTTATACTCTAGTTTTAGCTAATAAAAAGTATTAGTTATAGTTTACTTAGTTTTAAAGAGGATTAAGATTCTATTTTAAAAAGCTAATTTATAGATTAAAATATAATTAGTTTTAAAATCTTTATTTTATTTCGACTTTATAGTTTATACTAATACTAATTCCTATTTCTAAGTTTTAATACTTTTAATATTAGTATCGAAATAAACAAAGTTTATTAATTAAAAGTCTAGTTCTAAGCTAGTTACTTCTTTTACTAGTTTGTTTACTATTTTATTATCTTCTATATTATAATATTCTAAAACCTAGATTAGTTTAATACTAATACTTTTATTAATTATTTAGCTACTAATATTATATACTTTTATTAACTATTTCTACTCTAGATTATTATTAAGTAAACTTAGTTTATATAGTTCTATTTAGTTATTATTATAAACTATATATTCTTATTCTTTTTAAACTAGTTAGTTAATTAATTTAATTATCTAAATAACTCTTTCTAGCTTACTATTATATACTAGCTAATTTAGACTAATATTCTATTTATATATTTAGATTAGCTTTTAATTTAAATTTAAAAAAGTTAATCTAACTTCTATTTTAGTTCTAGTTTATAATTAAAATCTATTTATATAGAAGAAGAGTTAATTTAGTATTAGTATAGATACTAACTTTTAATAATCTTTAATTTTATCTTTCTTCGAAAATTAACTAATTTAGATTGAAAAGAGGTTTAAAAATATTTAAAAAGGGAATTTAAATAGATAAATTTTTTTAAGCTTATTTAAATTAACTAGTAAGTATATTAATTATTTAATCTAGTCTATTTATACTAGCTTTAATATTAGTTTCAGTCCTAGTTTCGATCTTAGCTTCTATCTAGTTTTTAAAAGATATAAAAGACTAGAATTAAAAGAAAGTTTTTAATAATTTAATAACTTTTAATAACTTAGTTTTTGATAATTTTATTTCTGATAATTTAGCTTTTAGTAACTTAGTAACTTCTAATAATCTAATAACTTCTAGTAACTTTCTTAAAATAATTTATAAATTAGATAATCTTTTAAGAGTTTAAAAAACTAAAGAGTATATTAATAAGTAGTATTAGTAAAATAGATATTAAGAGATATTAATATAGCTTTAGTATCTATAACTAGAATAAAACTAGTTTTAAAAATACTTAATATTTTCTAAAAAGTTAAATTTTAAAGTAATTAAAGTTAAACTTTAAAATTAGTTTATTTTTTATATTAAATCAGAGAGTTATAGTTAGAGATACTAGTAATATAAATAATATATAATTAGTATATTATATAAAAAGATAAACTAGTCTAGATATTAACTAGTTAATTAACTTAAAGAAATATTAATTTAGTTTAATTAATCTAGATAATAATATAACTTTTAAATTTAAAAGTATTATTAAACTAAATTCTAAGTTATCTTACTAACTTAGAAAAATATATTACTTATTAATTTAGTAATTTAACTAAATAAACTATTAAGTTTTTTATAAAAAAGTATATTAGCTTAGTTTTCTTGAAATTAAAATTAATACTATTTACTATTTCAAAGGAATATAGCTTATTAACTTCTTTTTCTAATATTTAATAATTCTTTTTAAAACTAGTAAAGCTAGTTACTAGTATAATATTATCTATATAAAACTAGATTAAATAACTAATTATCGAAAAGAGATTTTAAATATAAATTAAGAATAAAATCGAACTAATTAAATTACTCTAAAGAATCTTAATATTAATAAAATAAAAAAACTTAATTTGATTATTAAAAGTTAGTTTTAATTATCTAACTTCTAAAAAGAAATTAATTTAAACTATTAAGTTAATTAGAAGTTTAAACTTTTTTAAAATAACTAATAATCGATTCTTAGATATATAATTAAAAGCCTTTTTAATATTAAGAAATAAAACTAATATTTTAAGATTAACTATATAATTTTCTTTAATTTTAATTATTAGTAAAAGTTTAGTATCGATTATAGACTTTTTAAATTTACTTCTAATTTAAAAGCTATAAAGAAGATTAATAGTTTTAATTAAATAATTTAGTCTTTTAATTAATATTCTTTTATTAACTTTTCTAAAATAGTTAAATAATAAGATTACTTTATAAACTTTTAAAATTAAGTAATCTAGCTTTTTAGCTTTTTTAAGTATTATACTAGTTATTTAGTACTAGTAAATAGAGTAGTAATTAATATTGATTAGTAGATTATAAATCTTATAAAATAAATTAGAAATAACTAGATAAACTTTATTAATAATTTTCTAGTTAATTCTATTTAATCTAAAAGTTTTTCTTTTAATTTTTATTAAATAAATTTTTTTAAACTTACTAATTACTAGTTTTAGTTAGAGATCGATTTTATAAATATTCTAAAAGAGATTAATTAATATTAAAAGTTAAAAGAATAAAATAGACTTTAATATTTTTATTTTTTCTTTAAAAGTTGATTAGTTAGAAATTAAAAGTAAATTCTAGCTTTAGTAATTTTTAATATAGTTAAATACTTTAAAAATTGATTTTAAATTTTTAGTTTTTAAAAAAATATTCTAATAATTTCTTTTAATATATTTGATAATTAAAAAGTATTAATTTTAAACTAGTTAATAAGTTTTTTAATTTTAATTTAGTCTTTAAACTTTTAATATTAATTTTTATAAAGATTTAAACTTAAAAGTTTACTAAGATTTAGCTTTTAATTTAAATTTGATTTTCGAAATTACTATATTTAATATTAATTTAATTATCTATATTAGCTTTATATTAATAACTTCTAAAAATTTAATATTTAATATTTCTAGATTTAAGCTAGTTTTAGTAAACTTTAAAAATTCTTAACTTAGAATTAAACTCTTTTTAATTAAATTAATAAAACTAGTTTTAAAAAGATTCTAATTAACTTTCTTAATATTAAAAATTTAAAAAAAATTAAAATAGTTTTAATTTACTTTTAAATTCTTAATTATAAAAAAGATTAGTAAATAATCTAATTTTAAGTTATTTAATACTTACTAATTATTAATATACTTTATTATTTTTTAAGTAATAAATATTAGATTTAAAACTAATAAATTAACTTTTCTAAAAAAAATTTTAACTTTAAGATTATTAAGTAAATTAAGATTATTCTTTTTAATTTAATTAACTAATTAAATTCTTTTTTAAATATTAATTAACTCTAAGTTCTACTAAAAATAATATATATTAAAATCTTCTAAAATAAGCGAATTAATTAAAATAGCTTTTAGAAATAAATTTCTTTTGACTATTTTACTTAATTTACTTTCAATTTAATTAGTTTTATTATAAATATTAATTATTTCGAGTATATTAATTTCTTTATCTAGTTATATTATTAATAAGTCTGAATTTATATTATTAAATATTAGTATTATACTAATAGTAAAAACTTTTAAAATATAAATAAATATTTATAATTTAAAGTCTTAGTATAATACTAATAGTTAGTTAAAGTTAATATAAATTATAGATTAACTATTTAACTAGTTTAAGTTCTTGACTATAATCTAAAGTTTTTAGATAATTAATAAATTAATTTTTAACTTAATAGTTAATTTAAAAACTAATTTAGTCTTTAGTAAACTTTTATTAAAATTTACTTATAATACTTAGATATCCTAATTATTTATAAACTAATAATAACTCTTTTTATTACTTTATATACTTTATAAGATTTATTATTACTAGTATAAGATTAAAAGTAATTAGTATACTTTAGAGCTAAATATAAATAAACTTTCTTATAGATATTATAGATATTATAAGTATATTATAAAGTTATATATAATTTTATATATAGTTTATATTTAACTTAATATTTATAAAATTAAGTTATATATCTAAATCCTTAATATTTAATATATTATATCGATTTAATTATATTTAATAGCTTTTTACTTCTAATTAAGATTCTAATAATATAAACTTGATTTCTAATATACTTTTCAACTTCTTTAATAATCTTAAAAGAGATTACTACTAAATTAACTTTTTTAACTATTTAGTTAACTTCTAATAAAAGTTAATAAAAAGTTTTGATTAGTTTAAAATTTAAAAAACTATTAAAAGTCTTTATCTTATTTAATATTAACTTTATATCTTCAAAAATATTAAAGCTAATTATAAAGATTCTATATAATATTACTTTAAATTAAAGTTTATTCTTTTAGATACTTTTAAAATTAAGAAGATTTTTCTAAATATTAAGTTTTTCAATTAAAAAATCGATTATATAAGAGAAAATAATTATTAATATTAAGTTCTTCTTATTAGTAATACTAATAATAATTAAAATTATAAAGCTTTTAATACTCTTAACTTTAAAAGCCTTATTAATAGTATTTCGGATCGAAAAAGTAAAGAAGGAAATCGAAATATTATAGATTAAAATTAATTGATTAGTTATTTTAGTTTTAATCTATTTAGACTTAGCTTTGAGTTTTATAGTTTTCTATTTATTAATAATATTTATATTAGCTATAATATTAATTATAATATAGAGTTTAAAACTCTAATTAACTAATAAAGTTTTAACTTCGAAACTTACTTAATTACTTTCCTTTTTAACTTTTCAACTAATATTATATTTATTAGATCTAGCTTTTCAGTTAATATTAATATAAAAATAAATATTAATATATCTTCTTCGTTTCCCTCTTACTACTTTAATATTAATATTAATCTTACTAGATTCTCAGAGATTTTAAACTCTGATTTACTAGTTAGACTTATTTTTAATATAATTACTAGTAATATTATTTACTATCTTTCTAAATAAATAAACTCTTTTATACTTATTAAACTAGTTAAAGTATTTAAAGTTAATATCTAAATAACTATTATAAATAATTTAATAAACTAACTAATTATTAAAGTTTATAATTTAATCCTCAAAATAATATTTATAATTATCTTTTAAAAAAGATAGATATTACTTTTAGATTTAATATAAGTCTTTAAAGACTATATCGAAAAGAATATAATTAGAAAAATAATTAATATACTAGCTTTTTAAATAAATAATCTAAAATATACTATCTAGAAGATTAAAGCTTAAATTAAACTTAAAACTTAAAAGCTTTTAGTTTAACTTTTAATAATTTAACTCTTAGTAACTCAACTTCTAATAACTCTAGTACTCTTAGTAACTCTCTTATAAAAAATAACGAAAATCGCTTAAAATCCGGCCTAAGCCTCTTTCGCTAGTATTATAGTTAGTATAGATATTATTAATAAATAGAAAATTATAAAATTTAAAACTAAGTCTAAATAGATTAAAGCTAAAATAGTTAATCAATTAATTTTAATTTATAATATCTTAACTTCTTTCTTTACTTTTTTAATTTAAAATACTATTAATAAGATTTTTAAAGTTAAGAGTATTAAAAGCTTTATAATCTTAATTATTACTAATACTATTAATAAGAAAAACTTAGTATTAATAATTACTCTCTTTTATATAATTGATTTCTTAATTGAAAAACTTAATATTTAGAAAAATCTTCTTAATTTTAAAAATATCTAAAAGAATAAACTTTAGTTTAAAGTAGTATTATATAAAATCTTTATAACTAACTTTAATACTTTTAAAAGTATAAAACTAGTATTAAATAAAATAAAGACTTTTAATAACTCTTTAAATTTTAAACTAATTAAAACTTTTTATTAACTTTTATTAAAAGTTAATTAAATAATTAAAAAAGTTAATTTAATAATAATCTTTTTTAAAACTATTAAGAAAGTTGAAAAGTATATTAAAAACTAAATTTATATTATTAGAATTTTAATTAAAATTAAAAAGCTATTAAATATAATTAAATTAATATAATATATTAAATATTAAAGATTTAGATATATAATTTAATTTTATAAATATTAAGCTAAATATAAACTATATATAAAACTATATATAACTTTATAATATATTTATAATATTTATAATATCTATAAGAAAGTTTATTTATATTTAACTCTAAAATATACTAATTACTTTTAATCTTATATTAGTAATAGTAAATTCTACAAAGTATATAAAGTAATAAAAAGAATTACTATTAATTTATAAATAACTAGAATATCTAAGTATTATAAATAAATCTTAATAAAAGTTTATTAAAAATTAAATTAGTTTTTAAATTAGCTATTAAATTAAAAATTAATTTATTAATTATTTAAGAACTTTAGATTATAGTTAAGAATTTAAATTAGCTAAATAGTTGATTTATAGTTTATATTAACTTCAACTAACTATTAGTATTATACTAGGATTTTAAATTATAAATATTTATCTATACTTTAAAAGTTTTTACTACTAGTATAATATTAATATTTAATAATATAGATTTAAACTTATTAGTAATATAACTAAACAAAAGAATTAATATATTTAAAATAGTTAATATTTATAATAAAACTAGTTAAATTAAAAGTAAATTAAATAAAATAGTTAAAAGAAGTTTATTTTTAAAAGCTATTTTAATTAATTTATTTATTTTAAAAGATTTTAATATATACTATTTTTAGTAGAACTTAGAGTTAATTAATATTTAAAAAAAGATTTAATTAGTTAACTAAATTAAAGAGAATAATCTTAATTTACTTAATAACTTTAAAATTAAAATTTTTTTTAAAAGAATTAATTTATTAGTTTTAGATTTAATATTTACTATTTAAGAAGTAATAAAGTATATTAATAATTAATAAATATTAGATAATTTAAAATTAGATTATTTATTAATCTTTTTTATAATTAAGAATTTAAAAGTAAATTAAAACTATTCTAATTTTCTTTAAACTTTCAATATTAAGAAAGTTAATTAAAATCTCTTTAAAACTAGTTTTATTAATTTAGTTAAAAAGAGTTTAATTCTAAGTTAAAAACTTTTAAAGTTTATTAGAACTAGTTTAAATCTTAAAATATTAAATATTAAGTTTTTA
>JANHAA010000433.1:0-10586 GCA_026225975.1 Clarireedia hainanense | reverse complement strand
TATTAAATTAAAAATTGATTTATTAATTATCTAAGAACTATAGATTATAGTTAAGGATTTAAACTAGCTAAATAGTTAATTAATAACTTATATTAGTTTTAATCAACTATTAGTATTATACTAAGACTTCAAACTATAAACTTTTATTTATACTTTAAAAATTCTTACTACTAGTATAATATTAGTATCTGATAATATAGATTCAAACTTATTAATAATATAACTAAGTGAAGAAATCAATATACTTGAAATAGTTAATATTTATAATAAAACTAACTAAGTTAAAAATAAATTAAATAAAATAATCGAAAAAAGTTTATTTTCTAAAGTTATTTTAATTAATTTATTTATTTTAAAAGATTTTAATATATACTACTTTTAATAGAATTTAAAGTTAACTAATATTTAAAAGAGAATTTAATTAGTTAATTAGATTAAAAAGAATAGTCTTGATTTATTTAATAACTTTAAGATTAAAACCTTTTTTAAAGGAATTAGTTTATTAGTTTTAGATTTAATATTTACTATTTAAAAAGTAGTAAAGTATATTAATAACTAATAAATACTAGATAATTTAAAATTAGATTATTTACTAATCTTTTTTATAATTAAAAATCTAAAAGTAAATTAAAACTATTTTAACCTTTTTTAAATTTTTAATATTAAAAAAGTTAATTAAAATCTCTTTAAAACTAGTTTTATTAATTTAACTAAAAAAATCTAATTCTAAATTAAAAACTTCTAGAGTTTACTAAAACTAGTTTAAACTTTAAAATATTAAATATCGAGTTTTTAGAAACTATTAATATAGAATTAATATAGATAATTAAATTAATATCAAATATAATAATTTCGAAAATAAAGCTTAAACTAAAAGCTAAGCCTTAGTAGACTTCTAAGTTTAAATCTCTTCGAAAATTAATACTAAAAGTTTAAAGACTAAATAATTAAAGTTAAAATTAAAAAGTTTATTAACTAGTTTAGAATTAATATTTCTTAGTTATTAAATATACTAAAAAGAGTTATTAAAATACTTTTTTAAAGACTAAAAACTCGAAGTTAATTTTTAAAATATTTAACTATATTAAAAACTACTAAAGCTAGAATTTATTTTTGATTTCTAACTAATTAATTTTCAAAGGAAAAGTAAAAATATTAAAGTCTACTTTATTCCTTTAATCTCTAATATCAACTAGTTTCTTTTAGAATACTTATAAAGTTAACTTCTAATTAGAACTAACTACTAGTAAGTTTAAGAAAATTTATTTAATAAAAATTAAAAGAAAAACTCTTAGATTAAATAGAATTAACTAGGAAATTATTAATAAAGTTTATATAACTATTTTTAGCTTATTTTATAAGGTTTATAACTTATTTATTAATATTAGTTACTATTCTACTTACTAGTATTAAATAACTAATATAATATTTAAAAAAACTAAAAAGTTAGGATATTTAATTTTAAAAGCTTATAGAATAATCTTATTATTTAATTATTTTAGAAAAGTTAATAAAAGAATATTAGTTAAAAGACTAAACTATTTAGTTAAAACTACTAATCTCTTTTATAACTTTTAAATTAGAAGTAGATTTAAAAAGTCTATAATCAATATTAAACTTTTATTAGTAATTAAAATCGAAGAAAATTATATAACTAATCTTAAAATATTAATCTTATTTCTCAATATTAAAAAGACTTTTAATTATATATTTAAGAATTGATTATTAGTTATTTTAAAAGAGTTTAAACTTTTAATTAATTTAATAGTTTAAATTAATTTCTTCTTAGAAGCTAAATAACTAAAACTAGCTTTTAATAATTAAATTAAACCTTTTTATCTTATTAATACTAAGATTCTTTAAAGTAACTTAATTAGTTTAATTTTATTCTTGATTTATATTCAAGATCTTTTTCTAATAATTAGCTATTTAATCTAGTCTTATATAAATAATATTATATTAATAGTTAACTTTACTAGTTTTAAAAAGAATTATTAAATATTAGAAAAAGAAATTAATAAATTATATTCTTTTAAAATAATAAATAATATCGATTTTAATTTTAAGAAAACTAAATTAATATACTTTTTTATAAAAAACTTAATAGTTTATTCAGTTAAATTACTAAATTAGTAAATAATATACTCTTCTAAGTTAATAAAATAACTTAGAATTTAGTTTGATAATACTTTTAAATTTAAAAGTTATATTATTATCTAAGTTAGTTAAACTAAATTATTATTTCTTCAAGTTAATCGATTAGCTAATATTTAAACTAGCTTATCTCTTTATATAATATACTAGTTATATATCGCTTATATTATTAGTATCTTAGACTATAACTTTTCAATTTAATATAAAGAATAAACTAACTTTAAAGTTTAATTTTAATTACTTTAAAATTTAGTTTTTTAGAAAATACTAAGTATTTTTAAAACTAGTTTTATTCTAGCTATAGATATTAAAATTATACTAATACTCTTTAATATCTGTCTTACTAATACTACTTATTAATATACTTTCTAGTCTTTTAAACTTTCAAAAAACTACTTAATTTATAAATTACTTTAAAAAGATTATTAGAAGCTATTAAGTTATTAAGAGTTACTAAGTTATTAGAAGTTAAATTACTAAGAGCTATAAAGTTATTAAGAGTTATAGAGTTATTAAGAGTTATAAAATTATTAAAAGTTTATTTTTAGTTTTAATCTTTTATATTTTCTAAAGACTAAATAGAAGCTAGAACTAAAATTAGAATTAAAGTTAATATCAAAACTAGTATAAATAGACTAAATTAGATAATTAATATACTTGCTAATTAATCTAAATAAACTCGAAAAGATTTATTTATTTAAATTCCTCTTTTAAATACTTCTAAATCTATTTTCAATTCGAATTAATTAATTTTTAAAAGAGAATAAAGTTAAAGATTATTAGAAGTTAGTTTTTATACTAATATTAAATTAGTTTTTCTTTTATATAGACAAGTTTTAATTATAAATTAGAATTAGAATAGAAGTTAAACTAACTCTTTTAAATTTAAACTAAGAGTTAATCTAAGTATATAAATAGAATATTAGCTAGAATTAGCTAATATATAATAATAAGTTAGAAAGAGTTATTTAGGTAATCGAATTAGCTAATTAACTAGTTTAAAAAGAATAAGAATATATAGTCTATAATAATAACTAAGTTAGATTATATAAGCTAAACTTGTTTAATAATAATCTAAAATAAGAATAGCTAATAAAAGTATATAATATTAGTAATTAAATAGTTAATAAAGATATTAGTATCAAGTTAATCTAGATTTCAAAATATTATAATATAGAAGATAATAAAATAGTAAATAAACTAGTTAAAAAGGTGATTAGTTTAGAACTAGACTTTTAATCAACTAACTTCACTTATCTTAATATTAATATTAAGTGTATTAAGACTTAGAAATAGGAATTAACTTTAGTATAAACTATAAAGTCTAAATAAAATAAAGATTCTAAAACTAATTATACTTTAATCTATAAATTAACTTTTTAAAGTAGAATTTTAATCCTCTTTAAAACTAAGTAAATTATAACTAATACTTTTTATTAGCTAAAACTAGAGTATAGTTATATTAAAGTTTATATATACTAATTAGACTTTATTAGTAATAATAAATATAAATATAATAAAAAGAAAACTCTCGAATATCTTCTTATTAACTACTATTTACTTGCTAAAACTTACTTTAAACTAAAAGATAAGTTTAATATATATTATTTTAGCCTTCTACTACTTTTAAATACTAAGTCTAAAATCGATATTAACTTAGAATTTATTAAAGATACTAGTATTAGTATTTAGAAATACTATTTAACTTAGTTAGCTAATCTCGAACTTGATTAATTTATTAATTTGAGATTTAAATTAGAATTTATCAAATTATTAATACTAAATTTAATATCACTTTAATATTATATATTAAAGTCTATTTAGCTTAATAATTTCCTTAATATCAAGAGTTAAATTCTATTTTTCTTATTTATTTCCTTTATTAAAGTTAAACTTTTAATATCTTTTTATTAAATATAATATTATATATATATAGCCTTTATATATACTTAGCTGCTAGTAGTATAACTGTTAGCTATCTTACTATAATCTCAAACTTATATAAGATATTAAAATAAATAAAAAAAAAAAAAAAAAAAGATATCTAGAAATACTAGAAGTAGTAACAACAACGATATCTTAGGAAAAGGAAGTTATATTAAAGTGTAAATAAGTTAATTCGATCTATAGAAACTTATTTAATTAGTTACTAACCTCTTTTTAATATATTTTTATTATATTTAATGATTTTTCGATGTTTTTATATTTTTTGAATATTTTCGATAAAAAATTTGTAATATAAGGTAAAAATCTTTGAAAATCGATAATAACGATAATATCTTGATAATACTAGATTATAAAACAAAGTTAATTACTTTATTTAATCTACTAAATTGTAATTAATAAGAATATTGAAAGATCGAATCGATTTAGATAATTATATAAGTTTTTTCAATGATTTTTGTTTTTTACTTAAATTTTTAATAAAGATTTATATTAGTTTAATTATTTATATTAGTTTTATATTAATAGCTTTTAAAAACTTAGTATTTAGTATTTCAAGATTTAAACTAGTTTTAGTAAACTCTAAAGATTTTTAATTTAAAATTAGATTTTTTTTAATTAAATCAATTAGACTAGTTTTAAATAATTTTTAATTAACTTTCTTAATATTAAAGATTTAAAAGAGATTAGAATAATTTTAATTTAATTTTAAATTCTTAATTATAAAGAAAATTAATAAGTAATTTAATTTTAAATCTTTTAATATTTATTAGTTATTAATATATTTTATTACTTTTTAAATAGTAAATATTAAATTTAAAACTAATAAACTATTTCTTTTAAAGAAAGTTTTAATTTTAAAGTTATTAAGTAAATTAAGATTATTTTTTTTAATCTAATTAACTAATTAAATTCTTTTTTAAATATTAATTAACTTTAAATCTTATTAAGAATAATATATATTAAAATCTTTTAAAATAAACAAATTAATTAAAATAGTTTTTAAAAATAAATTTCTTTTAATTATTTTATTTAATTTATTTTTAATTTAATTAGTTTTATTATAAATATTGATTATTTTAAATATATTAATTTTTTTATTTAATTATATTATTAATAAGTTTAAATCTATATTATTAAGTATTAATATTATACTAGTAATAAAAACTTTTAAAATATAAATAAGAGTTTATAATTTAAAGTCTTAATATAATACTAATAGTTAATTAAAGTTAATATAAATTATAGATCGATTATTTAATTAATTTAAATCTTCGATTATAATCTATAGTTCTTAAATAATTAATAAATTAATTTTTAACTTAATAATTAATTTAAAAGCTAATTTAATTTCTAATAAACTTTTATTAAAATTTACTTATAATACTTAGATATTCTAACTATTTATAAACTAATAATAATTCTTTTTATTATTTTATATACTTTGTATAATTTATTATTATTAATATAAAATTAAAAGTAATTAATATACTTTAGAGCTAAATATAAATAAACTTTCTTATAAATATTATAAATATTACAAGTCCTAATTACAAACTAGAACTAGAATAGAATAATCGAAAAAATATATATAGTTATCGAAAATTATTAGATTAATTATAAATACAATATATAATTTTTTTATAGATCGAATAAACTAAGTTACTTAGTTATACAATTATCCGCTATTAAGATATTATTATTACTCTTAATTTCGTTAATTTTTATTTTATATTTTTAAAATTTTTACTCAAAAACCTTAAAAATTATAAAAATATCGAAAAACAATAATTATTAATAAAAAATTATTAATATAATATTAGTAACTAGTTATATAAACTTCTATAAATTAAATAAGCTTAGTTATATTTATATACTACTATTATACTATTATTATTATTATTTCTAGTACTTTCGGATATTTAATATTAAAACGATATTAAACTTAAATTATAGGATTATAATAATATTAAAGAATTATTAAAATTTAGGAATTAATACTTAGTATCTTTATAAACCTAGAATATTTTTCTTAATATAAATATACCTCTTTAGAAGTAAGATATTAACTTTTCAATAAAAGGACTTTCAACTTTTATTAGAAAGTTGAATAAGTAAAATATTATTTAAACTAGCTTATTCTTGACTTTTTCAATAACTATAACTATAAAGTTTAACTCGCTTATTAATATTATTATTATAAATATTATTACCTTGTTATTACTACTTATAATTTATTACTTTAATCTAAATATCAACTTATCTAGTCTTTCTAATAATTTAAACTTAGATCTTTTAAATAAACTTACTTCTAATATAACTACTATTAGATTTAATAAAATTCTCTTTTTTTTTTTTTTTTTTTATTTATTTTAATATTCTATATAAGTTTGAGATTATAGTAGAATAGTTAGTAATTATACTATTAATAGCTAAATATATATTAGAGTTATATTATTAAACTGATTAAAATAGTCCTCGATTTAATAGTATAATAATACTATACTAAATTATATATTAGAAATAAAATCTTGTATTTTAGACTTACTTTACTTAACTAATTCTTTCACTTAATAAAGAACTTTGTTTTTCCTTTCAATCAAAGTTAAACTCTTAATATAATTAACTATATTTGATATTATATATAATTAGACTTTAAAAAATATTTAACTATTAGTAGATTAGCTACTAACTATTCTACTATAGTCTTAGATTTAAAAAGGATATTAAAATAGTAAAATAAATAAATAAATCAAGGCTATATATATATAATATTATATATAGTAAAGAGATATTAAAGGTTAAGCCTTAGTAAAAGAAATAATAATAAAAAAAATAAATTCTAACTCTTAATATTAAGAAAAGTATTAAGTTAATAAAGCTTTAATATATAGTATTAAACCGATATTAAAGTAATATTAAACTTAATATTAATAATTTGATAAATTCTAATTTAAGTTCTAAATTAATAAATTAATTAAGTTCGAGATTAATTAACTAAGTTAAATAGTATTTTTAAATATAAATACTAGTATTTTTAATAAATTCTAAGTTAATATCGATTCTAAGCTTAGTATCTAAAAGTAGTAGAAAGCTAAGATTATATATATTAAACTTATCTTTTAATTTTAAATAAGTTTTAGTAAGTAATTAATAATTAATAAGAAAGTATTTAATTATCTTCTTTTTATTATATCTATATTTATTATTACTAGTAAAGTCTAATTAGTATATATAAATTTTAATATAGTTATAACTTAGCTTCAACTAGTAAAATATACTAGCTATAACTTACTTAGTCTTTAAAGAGATTAAAATTCTACTTTAAAGAGTTAATTTATAGATTAAAGTATAATTAGTTTTAGGATTTTTATTTTATTTTAATTTTATAATTTATATTAATATTAATTCCTATTTCTAAATCTTAATACTTTTAATACTAATACTAAAATAAGCGAAGTTTATTAATTAAAAGTCTAGTTTTAAGCTAGTTACTTTTTTTACTAGTTTATCTACTATTTTATTACCTTTTATATTATAATATTCTAAAACTTAGATTAGTTTAATACTAATATTTTTATTAACTATTTAATTATTAATATTATATACTTTTATTAACTATTTTTATTTTAGATTATTATTAAACAATTTTAACTTATATAGTTTAACTTAGTTATTATTATAAACTATATATTCTTATTCTTTTTAAGCTAGCTAGTTAGCTAATTCGATTATCTAAATAACTCTTTTTAACTTACTATTATATACTAGTTGATTTAGACTAATATTTTATTTATATACTTAGATTAGCTTTTAGTTTAAATCTAAAAAAGCTAGTCTAATCTTTATTCTAATTCTAATTTATAATTAGGATCTATTTATATAAAAAGAAAGTTAATTTAGTATTAGTATAGATACTAACTTTTAATAATTTTTAATTTTATTCTTCTTCGAAAATTAACTAATTTAGATTAAAAATAAATTTAGAAGTATCTAAAAAAGGAATTTAAATAGATAAATCTTTTTAAGTTTATTTAGATTAACTAGTAAGTATATTAATTACTTAATCTAATCTATTTATACTAGCTTTGATATTAGCTTTAGTCCTAACTTCGATCTTAGTTTCTATCTAGTTTTTAGAAGATATAAGAGGTTAGAACTAGAAATAAACTTCTAATAACTTTATAATTCCTAGTAACTTTATAACTTCTAATAACTTTATAATTTTTAATAACTTAGCTTCTAGTAACTTTTTTAAAATAGTTTATAAATTAAATAGTCTTTTGAGAATTTAAGGAATTAAAAGGTATATTAACAAGTAATATTAGTAAGATAGATATTAAAGGATATTAGTATAACTTTAGTATTTATAACTAGAATAAGATTAGTTTTAAAAATACTTAGTATTTTTTAGAAAGTTAAATTTTAAAGTAATCGAAGTTAGGTTTTAAAACTAACTTATCTTTTATATTAAATCGGGGAGTTATAGTCTAAGACGCTAATAATATAAATAATATATAATTAATATATTATAAAAAGAGATAAACTAGTTTAAATATTAGCTAGTTAATTAACTTAAAGAAATATTAATTTAATTTAATTAATCTAAATAGTAATATAACTTTTAAATTTAAAAGTATTATCAAATCAAATTTTAAATTATCTTATTAACTTAAAGGGGTATATTATCTATTAATTCAATAATTTAACTAAATAGACTATTAAGTTTCTTATAAAGAAGTATATTAGCTTAGTTTTCTTAAAGTTAAAATCGATATTATTTATTATTCTAAAAGAGTATAATTTATTAGCTTCTCTTTTTAATATTTAATAATTCTTTTTAAAACTAGTAAAGTTAACTACTAATATAATATTATTTATATAAAATTAGATTAAGTAGTTAATTGTTAAAAAAAGATCTTGAATATAAATTAAGAATAAAATCGAACTAATCGAATTACTTTAGAGAATCTTAGTATTAATAAGATAAAAAAGTTTAATTTAATTATCAAAGACTAGTCTTAGTTATTTAGCTTTTAAGAAGAAATTAATTTAAATTATTAAGTTGATTAGAAGTTTAAGCTTTTTTAAAATAACTAATAATCGATTTTTAAATATATAATTAAAAGCCTTTTTAATATTAAGAAATAAGACTAATATTTTAAAATTAGTTATATAATTTTCTTTAATTTTAATTATTAGTAAAAGTCTAATATTGATTATAAACTTTTTAAATCTATTTTCAATTTAAAAGTTATAAAGAAGATTAGTAGTTTTAACTAAATAGTCTAGTCTTTTAACTAGTATTCTTTTATTAATTTTTCCTAGATAGTTAAATAGTAAGATTATCTTATAAACTTTCAAAATTAAGTAATCTAGCTTTTTAACTTTTTTAAATATTATATTAATTACTTAGTACTAGTAAGTAGAATAGTACTTAATATTAATAAGTAGATTATAAACTTTATAAAATAAGTTAGAAATAGTTATATAAACTTTATTGATAATTTTCTAATTAATTCTATTTAGTTTAAAAGTTTTTCTTTTGATTTTTATTAAATAAGTTTTCTTAAGTTTACTAATTATTAGTTCTAACTAGAAGTCGATTTTATAAGTATTCTAGATAGAACTAATCGATATTAGAAGTTAAAAAAATAATATAAACTTTAATATATTTACTTTTTCTTCGAAAGTTAATTAGTTAGAAATCGAAAGTAAATTCTAACTTTAGAAGCTTCTAGTATAACTAAATATTTTAAATATTAATTTCAAGTTTTTAGTTTTTAAAAAAGTATTCTAATAACTCTTTTTAATATATTTAATAGTTAAAAAGTATTAATTCTAAACTAGTTAATAAACTTTTTAACTTTGATTTAGTTTTTAGACTTTTAATATTAATTTTTAAAAGGATTTAAGTTTAAAAGTTTATTAAAGTTTAACTTTTAATTTAAGCTTTATTTTCAGAATTATTATATTCGATATTAATTTAATTATCTGTATTAGTTCTATACTAATAACTTCTAAAAACTCGATATTTAATATTTTAAAATTTAAACTAGTTCTAATAAACTTTAAAGGTTTCTAATTTAAAACTAAGCTCTTTTAAACTAAATTAATAAGATTAGCTTTAAAGAGATTCTAATTAATCTTCTTAGTATTAAAGATTTAAAGGGAATTAGAATAGTTTTAATTTAACTTTAGATTTTTAATTATAAAAAAGATTAGTAAATAATCTAATTCTAAATCTTCTAATATTTACTAGTTATTAATATACTTTATTACTTTTTAAATAGTAAATATTAGATTTAAAACTAACAAGTTAGTTCCTTTAAAAAAGATTTTAGTTTTAAGATTATTAAATAAATCAAAACTATTCTTTTCGATCTAGTTAATTAATTAAAACTCTTTTTAAATATTAATTAACTTTAAATTTTACTAAGAGTAATATATATTAAAATCTTTTAAAATAAACGAATTAGTTAAAATAG
>JANHAA010000432.1:0-10594 GCA_026225975.1 Clarireedia hainanense | reverse complement strand
GATTGGATTGGATTGGATTGGATTGGATTGGATTGGATTGGATTGGATTGGATTGCGATCACCGGACAGACACATGATTTGCACCTTTTTTCTTCTTCTTTTCTTTCTTTCCTTTGCGCGTTGGCTTCTATGGGGGCGAGGGGCGAGGGGCGAGGGGCGGGTACGAGGATATACATGCGGCATGGTGAGGATGTACATGCGGCATGGTGAGGATATACATGCGGCATGGTTGTCTACAAGTACTTCGTATGGCTACGACGTACTCTATATCGGAAAGGGTGGCATGGCGATGTGTGCACAGCGAATCATAGCATGTAGTTCTCATTTCTTGCGGCCATGACATTCGAGGTAGCTGGGACCTGGCTGCAAAGTAGCTCTTCGCTGGCACCTAGACAAAACAGCTACTTTCTTCCTCGGTACTGCGGTACTGCCAACTACCACTCCCTCTCCCTCTCCCTCTTCCATCTCACCAATGCTCCATGCTCCATATGCTCCTCAATGCTCAATGCTCCATGCTTCATGCTCCATGCTTCATGCTCCATGCTCCCTCCATGCTTTGACCCATAGCAGCGAAACCGAGTTCATTTACGAAACCCACGGAACTCGACTCGACCCGGTCGACTCTCGTCTATCCTCGTTCCACTCCTCTCCTCAGCCTCCTCTCCTCTCCTCCTCTCCTCTCTCACGACGTGCCATCCGTCTCATCATTACCCTCCCCTACATTCATTTTGTTGATTTTATATTCTCTTTCAGCTTAGGCCGGGAATTGCGAGAGGAGCATAGACCATCGACCGGAGCAGCGACCTATTCAATCCATCCACTCCCCGTTCATTCATCCCATTCATCGTCGCAGCCTCAAAACCCCATTCCGTCCAATCCCGTTCAACGCAACCTCCCTAGCCCTGCCCGCCGGTACTAAGGTCATTCACTCATTCTTTACCGGGTACTCTGCGACTGCTGCTGCGACGGCTACTACTACTGCTGCTGCTACTGCTGCTGCTGCTTGATTTGCGACATCTTGGAACGGCACGCCCATCTCTCTAGCTCTGCAGACTTCCCCGTTCATTTTGCCCTTTGCCATACGACGGTACCAATCTACGGAACATCCTATCCACCACCCCAGTCCATACCCTTCCATTCCTTCCTTCCTTTACCCTGACGCTCCTCGAGTACCTTCCCTTCCTTTTACTATTCTGTTACCATTTTACTCTCCCATTTGAACCTCAAATCCCCGGAATTTGAAAAACACTAGAAGAAGCTTGAGCTGGGAGTAATAGGACATTGCGATACGATAATCCTGGGTGTTGGCATCTTGGTCCTTCCTGGAGATACTCGACGTATTTTCCCCGACCTTTGCAGGAGACGAAGAGAGACGAAGAGAGACATAGAATCGCCATACTCGAACACGCTGAATGCCCCGACGCTACGATACATTCCCCGTACTGCACCCTACCCGCACGCCCACGACAAGAATCGACATCGAATTCTTGCCCTCGAACGGAAAGACAGAGTTTGCCCGAATGTTTTAATGTTGACGGACAACAAGTGCAAGGTTTCGCCAAACACAATTCAGGTCCTTGGCCTGGAGAGGTGGATTGCTGTACCTTCGAGGTTGGGAAGCTAGGAAAGTTTAGATGGAATATCGGCCATACTGTAGATGTCAGAGTTATCGATTATGATGAACATGGCAAATGGTTACAGCGGCGTTGAAACGTCCTCCCCAAATTATGGTCCCAACTACCTGGATAATAGGAGTCCCAATATGCAGGCTCGGCACCAACGAGCTATGAAACTCAACCTACACCCAACACGACCGTTAACATCCCCCAAAGTCGCCGAATTCGATATTCACGGCAATGGTAATACTAGCGGCAGACGGAGTCCCTTTCCATACCCCCCCCGATCGCCCCGGTCTCCGACGCCTTCTTCTCGACCATCAACCCCGTCCTCTCGGGAGAATCTTTCGCCCTCCCAAAAGCACAAAAACTATCCCGCACAACGACCCTCGACCTCACATCATCCCACCCCCAACGAACCCTACCGATCCTTCACTGCTCCGCCACCACAACAGAACGTTCGCAGAAAGCTGTCGGATACTTCACGGCTTCGACAACTTAACAACGTGCGATCTCACTCCTCCACTGGGAGACGAACACCCGAGATCGCAGTTGACAATTTCTCTCGACCGCGAGGAGCAAGTCTACGTCGACGGAATGAATCCCCAAGCCCATTGATTCACGGGTTAACATATCCAACTAAGCCGCAGATTCAGGAGAGTCCCGCCAATTATGGAATTGGTTACAGTACAAGAGATCGAGGACTTTCTACATCATCTTCACAATCAGGACAGCAGCACCATCATTCTCACCCGTTACGCCCTTCCGCGTCCATTCCCGATTACCATACGTCCGATATGAACCATGCAAAACAGCGCAATTTAAATAATTCCACATTTAGGCCAAGAACAGCTTTGAGTGGCAGACCCGATAGTAACAATTCCTCAATTTACCGGAGAGATCCACCTATACGTCCTACCGGCTTCGATGACGAAGAAGTACGAGCTAGTTTTAGATCGGCGTTGACTACAAATTCGAGTTATTTTGGAACCAGCGGTACCGAAAGGAGTAGTGTTTTGACAAAGAGCAGTTCGAGGACTTCATTTCTCGGGAAAGACGAAGGAATGACTGTCGATGATGCAATTGGCATGTACGAAGGGGGCTTCATGGATTCAGGAATGGAGGACAATGATCTGGATGAGAAGCTGTTGGAAGCTGGAGGGGAGATAAAGCCGAGGAGAGTGTTCAACAATGAGGACTATGATGAGAAGATTCGACCTGTGACACCAGATTCGGATAGACGCAATTCAAAGGAGGAAGAAGCCATGGGTGAGCCTTTGGCGCCACCTGATTTCATGGACGGGTCGAGATATGCCATTCGAGAATCTACAGAGATGTTTCATGCGAAAACTCTCGATATACCAAGTCCCGCTGCTACGCCGTGTCTGACCCCTGGAGACTTTCCGGACGGCAAGGAATTTGAAGCACAAGTGTCACGAGACGATTACTTCGAACCACAGCCTACAGATCGGCCGGCGCCGACACCTCCACTTCCAGATGCTTCGCGAGATAGATATGGATTTCGAAAGAAGACCCAATATGTCTCGTTGGAAGAATACGAAGCTTGGTATGGACCTTACAGCGAATATGTTGAAAGGAGGCGAAAGAAGTGGGTGGCATTGATGAGGGACAACAATCTGATCACCGATAAACCTATGCGATTCCCGCCAAAGACCGCCAAGGTCAAACGTTTCGTACGGAAAGGTATCCCACCCGACTGGCGAGGAGAGGCTTGGTTCTGGTATGCAGGTGGTCCAGCGATGGTCGCGAAACATTACGGTGTTTACGATGCCTTGGTGAAGCAGGCCGCTGCTGGCGGCGTCAGTCAAACAGACGACGAAATCATTGAGCGGGATCTCAATCGTACATTCCCGGATAACATTAAATTCAAACCAGACCCACCTCCGGCAAGTGAGGTGAGAAATAGCGCACGAAGCATTAGTGAGCCTGAAACGCCCATGCTACAGTCTTTACGTCGAGTTTTACAAGCGTTTTCTATTTACAACCCAAGGATAGGTTATTGTCAATCGTTAAATTTCCTGGCTGGGCTATTGCTTCTCTTCATGGATGAGGAGAAGTCATTCTGGATGTTAAACATCATTACTAGAGTCTATCTTCCTGGGACCCACGAAGTCAACCTTGAAGGTGCAAATGTAGATCTAGGAGTTTTAATGACGAGCATTAAGGAATCCATGCCGGCAATCTGGGCCAAGATTGGTGGTGAACTTGATGGTACTGCAGGTGATGGTAGGATTTCCATGCGCCTGCCACCCATCACACTATGTACCACGGCCTGGTTCATGTCGTGTTTTATTGGCACTCTACCAATTGAAACCACTTTAAGAGTTTGGGATTCGTTCTTCTTTGAAGGCTCGAAAACACTGTTCCGTATTGCATTGGCAATTTTCAAGGTTGGAGAACAGGAGATCAAGGCAGTCAGTGATCCGATGGAAATTTTCCAGGTGGTTCAAACGATCCCGAGGAGGTTAATCGATGCCAGTTCGTTGATGGATGCGTGTTTTAGAAGGCGCAATGGATTCGGTCATCTTAGTCAAGAAACCATCGAGCAGCGGAGAGCGGAGCGCCGTAAAGGATATGCAGATGAGCGAGCGATCGCGAATGGGGAGACGCCGGTCAACAGGAAGGGGACGTTTTTCTCCTCGAAGAAAAAGACTAGACTATCAGAGGAGTAGGTAATTTGGGAGGAGCGGATATAAAGTGTGTTTGTGCATACATAATTCGGTGTTATTTAGGCTTTTTGCGAGATTCCCTTTGGACCTGATTGATCTTTTACTGGAGTGAATACACAAAAAGGGCGGCAGGCGTTTAGATTAGGTGCATGGGAGTACAGGACATGGGCAAGCAAGGAGAAACAAAAAGGGAACAGAAATTTGGAACTCTTTCTTTCCTTCTATTTTGGAACTTTGTCGTCGTTGACTTTTTAACATTTTCTTTTCTCTTCTTGCTTTCCTTTTCCTTGTTTCTCGTCTGTTCTGTTTCTGTTTTCGGTTTTATCATGATGATTATGAAGAAGCATTACATATGGGAGGATTTTATACAGATGACAATAGAGGAAACATCGCGTTTCGAAAACCCTTCCCTTTGTTCACTTCGGTGTTGTATATTAGATTCGAGATTACTAGTTAAGATGGTGGAAAAGAAGAGAATTTGGGAGCTGGGGGATTATTAGAAGACAAGATTTTTTGAACTGTTACCGTTGCCATAGATGTTTGGTATTGTGTGCATTGGTGGAACTGGTGAAATTGGACTTTGGGGTGAATTGTGTCGTGGAGATACTGTATGTTAGTTGCTAGTTACGTATTATAAATTTCATATGAACATTGGTGCTTCACGCGTCTTCGCGTCTGTCCCGAGAATCAAATTCACTCGTTACTGTGACAACCCCCCGGGAATTTACAAGTCAATAACGATTCCACGCGAAATTCCAATTCCCATCTTCTCGCAGATCATCGACCACGAAAAGTCACCAAACCATATCAGAGGAAGTAATTCACACGGGATTTTAGGTCTCTTTCTCTTCTTCTCTTAATTTCTGGTCTTTATTGCTTTTTTGTTATACAAATTAATTTTTAAAAAAAAACCAAAAAGCTGGTCCATGTACACTCTCTGCAACGATGGATCCTCCTCCGACCTCTCAATCGGCTCTCTTTCAGGTGTACTTGCGCTTGCGTCCTCCTCCGCCACCAGTAGCAGCGATCCAAAACCAAAGTCAAATCCACAGTCAATCACAATCGCAACCACAACCGCTGTACCCCACTCTGCCCAACAGTGGTTCTGGTTCGGGTTCGGGTTCTGACCGCTTTCTTACCGTCGAAGATCCTGATGGTGGAAATGGCAATGCAGGTGCAGATGCAGCGCCGACCCACATTACCTTGCATCCGCCAAATGACAATCGTCGCCGAGCGGTCGAGAAATTCGCCTTCACGCGGGTTTTTGGAGAGGAGAGTTCGCAGCTGGAGGTTTTTCGTGGGGCGGAGGTGCGGGAGTTGGTGGAGGGGGTGTTGGGAGTCGATGGCGGAGAAGGGAGAGATGGGTTGATGGCGACGTTGGGGGTTACGGGGTCGGGAAAGGTTGTTTTTTGTTTTGGTTTTTGTTTTTTTCCTGAATTGGAATTTGCAGCGGTGAGTTTTGGTGCGTCAAGGTGGAAGTGCTGACTTTTTGGGTTGAATAGAGTCATACGATTCTTGGATCGAAAAATCAACGAGGTCTTACGCAACTTGCGCTTGATTTGTTGTTTCGTTCAATCGACGAGAATCTCCTAGATGTTCCCACGAATTCGGCACTACATGCCTCGATCGTGGCATCAGATGCGTCCGAGGCTCAGGTTTTTTCGGCGCAGACTTTCCTAGATGCGTATTATTACGACCCAGTGTCATCTCGCGGAAGCTCCTCAAGAGCGCCGACTCCAATGGTTGTACGAATGCCCCCAAATTCCACCCCCTTTCATCCCTCCTCACCTACCAAACTGTACCCGGCGTTGCCGCCATTCCAGGTTCCGGGAAGTCCTAAAAGTATTCGTGTTGTGATTCACGAGGATGCAGACAGTGCCAGTGCCAATGCCAGTGGAAGTCCGACAAGGTCAACTCAACTCGTCCCACCTGGAGAGGAATCGACAGTATCGATGACTTCCTTTATCCCCTCTTTCATGCAGGCTACGGCCACCGCTGCGAGAAAATACATTAGTGCTAAAACTCCTCAAAAGGGCGATTATAATCAACCGACTCCGCGACGGACCTTGCCACAGCGTCTCTCGGCTCTTCCGTCTTTGCCAGATATCTCCCATCTTACGGTCGATGCGGATCCCCATGCAGAATATGTAATTTTGATTTCCATGTACGAGGTTTATAACGATAGGATTTTCGATCTTCTTACTCCGGCTGCGCTGAATAAATCGACAAGAGATTCAAGACGACGACCACTGTTGTTCAAACCGACAGAGCTATCACCGGATCGGAAAGTTGTTGCGGGATTGAGAAAGATTGTGTGTGGGAATGTGAAAGATGCGCTGATGGTACTTGAAGCAGGACTTTTGGAGCGACGTGTGGCAGGGACAGGATCGAATAGCGTATCATCGCGCTCTCACGGCTTCTTCTGCGTGGAAGTGAAGAAGAGGAGGAAATCTAGAAATCCGGGTCCCTGGGGTGGAAGTGCGCTTACGATTGTGGATTTGGCGGGGAGTGAGAGAGCGAGGGATTCGAAGACTCAGGGGGCTACGCTTGCGGAGGCGGGGAAAATTAATGAGAGTTTGATGTATTTGGGTCAGTGTTTGCAGATGCAGTCGGATTTGGGGAATACTACTAAGGTATTTTGTTTTTCTTGATTTGTTTTTGCTTTTTCGTTCGCATAAGCGGATGTGCAATGCAGTACGACGAATCACAGACTAACATGAATAACAAAAAGCCCAATCTCGTTCCCTATCGCCAATGCAAACTCACCGAACTTCTATTCTCCAATTCTTTCCCCTCGGTGAATCAGCAACATCAACATTCTCGCAATCCCCAAAAGGCAATCATGATCGTAACGGCTGATCCATTAGGTGATTTTAACGCTACGTCTCAGATCCTCAGGTACTCTGCTCTGGCACGAGAAATCACCGTTCCTCGTGTCCCGTCGATTACTGCTACTATCCTCGCTTCATCGCAGCAATCGCATTCCTCTTCTCATTCACACTCGCAATCGCAATCCCACTACCCACTCTCCTCTCCCCCCACCTCCCCCTACTACTCCCACCGCCCTGGCTCTGCCACCTCCACCGAACGTGCAACAATGGAGATCGCAGCGCTGGAAATCGCCCGTATGTCCGAAGAAATCGACGGTTTGCGGGCGGCGCTCCTCCGCGAAACGGAGAAGAGGATGGAGTGGGAGGCGCATGCAAGGGCGCTAGAGGAGAAGATGTTGGAGTTGGAGATGGAGGTCAGAGACGAGTGTGTGCAGGAGATGGAGAGGAGGTTGGAGGAAGTAGGGAGAAGGTGGAGGGGAATGGTCGAGGAGGCGGGAGAGAGGGAGGTGGCGTGGAGGGATAGGAAGGTCGAGGTGTTGCTTAGGGGATTGGGGGGTGGGGAGGAGGGGGAGGGGGAGGATAAGGAGAATGAGAATTTTTTGAGAGAGGGGCTGGAGGAGGAGAATAGGAGGTTGAGGAGGGAGGTGGAGAGTTTAAGGAGGGAGGTGGCGAATGAGCGGAGTCCGGTGAAGAGGAAGAGTGAGAGGGCTTTGAGGGAGAAGAGGGGTTTTATCAGGGGTGTGTCGCAGTCGCAGCCGCAGGTGAAGTCGCGGGTGGAAAATCCGAAGAATGCGAGAAGGAGGGTGAGTGATGATGAGGATGAGAATGCGGATGCGGATGAAGATGATGCGAGGGATGGTTTTGAGAACGGAAACGAAAATGAAAACGAAAATGAAAATGATGAGCTCGGTTATAATCACGAAACATTCGACCTAGGAGAGAGCATAAAGCGCTTGAGGATTGAGGATGAGCAGCTGGTGGTAGAGAAGATTCGCGGAAGCGGGAAGAAGGGTTTAGGAAACGGGAGTAGGGTAGGGAGTGGAAGTTCAAGTAGAGTGAGGAGTAGAGTGGGAAGCAGAAATGCCAGTGCGTGTGTGAGTGTGAGTGGAAGCCCGGTAAAGAGGGTTAGGAAGTTGACGGCTAGGAAGTGGGATTTGGATGCGGATTTGGGGATTGATGATGGGGAGATGTGAAGGGGAAGGGGATATGAGATGTGATGAGATGTGATGTGATGAGATGAGATGAAGTGAGGTGAGTTGCACTGCGACGCATGAGTTGAAAGTGGTTCTTTTTATTTTCTTTTACTTCGTTTCATGTACGTATTAATTGCCTTGGATTTTTTTTCATTTGGTCTGGGCTGGTTTGGGCTGGTTTGAGGGCATAGCATGGATGGCATGGCTGGACTACACGGAATGAATAGCCTGGGATTGGACTGGATATGATAAATCCGGATGGCGCGAACACAATGGATGGATGGATGGACAGGTTTATTACTTTGAGCTTGGATCGTTGTATAATATCGTGTATTTTTGTATGAAAGATGGAATGAGACAGGGCGGGATAGATAGGTAACGAAGAAGAAGAAAAGACGTCGAGGTAGTCGATTAGTTAATTCTTATTCTTGATTTATTCTCTATATCGTTCTCTGTATTGTTTTGGTAATTGTATCTATATTCCTACCTCTAATCCCTTCTATATTCCTTGAATTAGACTCCTCTATTTCTTTTCCTCTTTCTACTCTCTAGATATATAAAATTACCTCTTTTTGTATTTTATATCTAGTAGAATCCAAAATCAGTATTAAAACTAAAGTTTCAATATATTCAGCTAATATACTAGTCCCAAATAGTTAGATTCTCTATACTTATCTCCTTCTGTGACTGAATCCAGGTGCAAACAAGTAACTAACTTTCAGCAACATAAAGGCACTTCAACCTATATTTACTTTACATTCATCAGCAGAGAATTGCCATCAAAATGAGTTCTCATCATCAGTTCGACCTAAGGTGGAATCACCCCGAAAGTGTAAACAATCTTTCGTGACGACGAGGGTGACGAAACTGGCAAGGCTATCAAGAAGAACAGAACCGCGTCAGAATCAGGAGAAAATAGACAACGAACATACTACTTAACGCGAAAAGTCAAACTGCCAGAGAAGAGCTTCATGAACGACGCTGAGCACTAAAGGATGGATGTATTAGCAACATCTTGCGCCTCGAATCAATCAAACAGATAGAGTGGGTGAGTGAGGATACATTTCTCAGATCTACACGTGTATGTATTGCGAGTCTATCAATCAAGACACGGCCCCGAAAGTAGCGATTCGATCAGTTTCTCACTGCGACTGATGTATAAAGAATCAGCAAGGCAACAAACATCTTGAGGTTTTGGAACAGCGTAGAAGAGATGCGATGCGATGCGCGTATTGGACAGGAAGCTAGCTAGCTAGCTGGGTCGCTCTGAACACTTTACGCTTTAGCCCTTAGGTTAATGTCAGGTGGTCTATCTAGATCTACTCTATCTATTCCTGCAGACTAGTCTAATATACTGGATTGCAGGTATTCAAAGCCCCCTGAAGATATTGATATAGCTTCCAGACTCTTTAACGACAATAGCTATGCTATGTATATTTCTTTCTTCTCAAGTAGAGGAGATATAGATATTCGATCTAGCAGTAATCAGCAACGATCTGAAAATTAGCGAACCCCTTAGAGGAGTAGAAAAATCATCTTATCTCTAACCTAACCCAACCCGATGCGGCGATGCCAACAAATCACACCTCTATTAGTTGCCTTACCTCGACGAATACGAAATCTAGCTATATATAGCCCATCGGAGATCGAACTTGATAGAGCAGATCAGAAGATTGCAGTGATTGATTGACCTGCGGGTATTATTAAGGCGTCTCGGAATTGCATATGCGAGCAGCCGGCAAAGATGATTTGGGATTCCGTTCACTAGAATAAATAAAGCAAATGGGACGGGAACACGCTTCGCTACTAAGCACTATACATATTCTCGTCTTAGGACGGCTTCCTTCCTCACTGTATCCTCGGGTTCTTGTCGATTAAGCAGTTTCACGCATTCTTCGAGCAGTCTCAATTCGATAACTCAGGTAAGTTCATGTAAAACTCCAAAAGTGACGCCACTTCTAGAGAAGTGACAATTTCGACTTATAAATTTTGGTACTATGTTTCACAGTTCAGGTTTGTCTTTCTTTCTTTTTGGATTTTTTTTTTCTTTTGAATCAGATTGGAATGTATTATGATTGACTCCTGTAAATACAGGAAACACTTCACTTTTTGAGTATGAGAAGAAGATCAGCTAGCTACCTATCTATCTATCTATTCTACAGCACCTTCCCGGACCGGGAGTTTCCCCACGCCTCTCAATCAGCAAGCTATAAAAAAAAAAAAAAAAAAAAAAAAAAAAAAAAAAAAAAAAAAAAAAAAAAAAA
>JANHAA010000431.1:0-10650 GCA_026225975.1 Clarireedia hainanense | reverse complement strand
TTATTCTTTTAAATACTTTTAAAATTAAGAAGATTTTTCTAAATATCAAGCTTTTTAATTAAGAAATCAATTATATAAAAAAGAGTAGTTATTAATATTAAGTTCTTCTTATTAATAATATTAATAATAATCGAGATTATAAAGCTTTTAATATTTTTAACTTTAAAAGCTTTATTAATAGTATTTTTAATTAAAAGAGTAAAGAAGAGAATTAAAGTATTATAAATTAAAATTAGTTAATTAGTTATTTTAGCTTTAATCTATTTACATTTAGTTTTAGATTTTATAGTTTTCTATTTATTAATAATATCTATACTAGTAATAATATTAGTAAAAGAGGTTTAAACTGGATTTTAAATAATTTTCGTTATTTTTTATAAAAGAGTTATTAAGAATATTAAAGTTATTAAAAGCTAGATTACTAAAAGTTAAACTAAAGGCTTTTAAACTTTGAGTTTAGTTTAAGTTTCAATCTTCTAAATAGTATATTTTAAATTATTTACTTAGAAGACTAGTATATTAATTATTTTCTTAACTATATTTTTTTTAATATAATCTTTAAAGATTTATATTAAATTTAAAAGTAATATTTATCTTTTTTAAAAGATAATTATAGATATAACTTTAAGAATTAAATTATAAACTTTAGTAATAAATTAATTTATTAAATTATTTATAATAGTTACTTAAATATTAACTTTAAATATTTTAATTAATTTAGTAAATATAAAAAAGTTTATTTATTTAAAAAGATAGTAAGTTATATTATTAATAGTTATATTAGAAGTAGATCTAGTTAATAAATTAGAATTTAAAATCTCTAAAAATCTAATAAAGTTAATATTAGTATTAAAGTAATAAAGGAGAAATAAAAGAAATATATTAATATCTATTTTTATATTAATATTAACTAGAAAGTTAAATCTAATAAATATAATATTAGTTAAAAAGTTAGAATAGAAAATAGTTAAATAGATTTTAAAGCTAAAACTCTATTAGTTAATTAGAGTTTTAAACTTTATATTATAGTTTTAAAATATATTCTAACTATTATTACTTAAAGTAGATATTCTATTATTAATAGTTTTAATTAATAATAATAATATAATAGTTTTATAGTTTAATACTAGTAGTATAATAAAAAGTATACTTAATATTATTTAATATTATCGAATTAAACTAGTTTAACTTAATATTATTCTTAATATTAATAAAGTAAATAGTTAAAGTTATAATATATTCTTTTTGGATTTTAGCTATAATAGTAGTATTTTAATAATAAAGAAGTATATTAATAAGTAAATAGTTTTATTAAGTTTATAAAAATATATTAAATTAATATAAATCTTTTTTATTTATTTTTTTAATAATTTTTAATAATTTTTAAATATTTTTATATTTTTAGGTTTTAAATAAAAATTCGATAATATAAAGTAGAAATCGCGATTTTTAATAATAATAATAATATCTCGATAATACTAAATTATATTATAAAGTTAATTATTTTATTCGATCTACTAGGTTATAATTGATAAGAATATCGAAAGATTAAATTGATTTAAATAACTATATAAGTTTTTTCAATAATTTTTTTATCGATTTTTTATAAAACAAACTTTTTTATAATATAATATTAGTTGAAAAGTTAGAAAGGAGAGTAATTATATAGATTTCAAAGTTAAAACTCTATTAATTAGTTGAAGTTTTAAACTTTATATTATAGTTTTAGAATATATCTTAATTATTATTATTTAAAATAGATATTTTAATATTAGTAATATTAATTAGTAATAATAATATAATAGTCTTATAATTTAGTATTAATAATATAATAAGAGAAATATTTAATATTATTTAATATTATCAAATTAAACTAGTTTAATTTAATATTATTCTTAATATTAATAAAGTAGATAATTAAAATTGTAATATATTTTTTTCGAATTTTAGTTATAATAATAGTATTTTAATAATAAGAAAGTATATTAATAAGTGAATAACTTTATTAAGTTTATAGAAATATATTAAATTAAAATAAGACTTTTTTATTTATTTTTTTAATGATTTTTGATAATTTTCAAATATTTTTATATTTTTGAATTTTAAATAAAAATTCGATAATATAGAGTAAAAATTATAATTTTCAATAATAATAATAATATTTTAATAATACTAGATTATATAATAAAGTTAATTACTTTATTCGATCTACTAGGTTATAATTAATAAAAATATTAAAAGATCGAATTAATTTAAATAACTATATAAGTTTTTTCGATAATTTTTTTTTTATATTATAGTCTAAATATTAACTAGTAGATTAGCTCGAAGAAATATTAATTTAACTTAACTAATTCAAATAACAATATAACTTTTAAATTTAAAAATATTATTAAACTAAATTTTAAACTATTTTATTAATTTAAAGAAGTATATTACTTATTAATTCGATAATTTAACTAAATAAACTATTAAGTCTTTTATAAAAAAATATATTAATTTAGTTTTCTTGAAGTTAAAATCGATATTATTTATTATTTTAAAAGAATATAGTTTATTAACTTCTTTTTCTAATATTTAATAATTCTTTTTGAAACTAATAAAACTAGTTACTAATATAATATTATTTATATAAAACTAAACTAAATAACTAATTATTAGAAAAATATCTTGAATATAAATTAAGAATAAAATTAAACTAATTAAACTACTTTAAAAAATCCTAATATTAATTAGATAAAAAAACTTGATTTAATTATTAAAAGTTAGTTTTAGTTATCTAACTTCTAAAAAGAAATTAATCTAAATTATTAAACTAATTAGAAATTTAAACTCTTTTAAAATAACTAGTAATTAATTCTTAAATATATAATTAAAAGCCTTTTTAATATTAAGAAATAAGATTAATATTTTAAAATTTATAATAATATATTATAAGAATTTAATAAAAGAAAAGATTATATTATTTTTAAAATTAATAATTATAAAGTTAAGAGAGTTAAAAAGTTTTAAAAGCTTATATATATATAATAGTTATATAAGTTATATATTTAAAGTATATATATACTAAATATATTTACAAGTTTATCTTACTATTAAATAATCTTATAAACTCTACTAGCTAAGATTAGTATAATATTTACAAGAATTATTTATATAGTAAGTTTAATATATTTAAATTATTATATTACTCTCTTTTCTAAGAAAGTTTACTTTTAAGTATCTTAAATCTACTAATTATATTAAGTAAAAATAGTTAATAAATATAAAAAGATTAGTTTAATATATAAAAATTCAAATAAGTATAATAAGTAAATTAAAACTATTATAAATCTATCTATAATTATATATTTAATTATCTAAAAAACTATTACTTTTATATTAAAGTTATAAGATAATTACTTTTAAGATATTTATAATTATTCTCTTCTATTTAATATAATTGTAACTACTTTAAAAAGAATATTAAAAGATTAAATAAAAAGAGGTTTTCTAAGTAAAATATATTAAATAAATATAAAGCTGTTTTAAAATTAAATACTTTATATTATATCAAGTTAATATTATAATTAAACTATTATATATAATATTCTAAAGATTAGTATTATTTATAATAAATAAGAATTTTCTTTACTTTTTATTTCTTTTTACTAATAATATTAATAAATAATAAAAAGTTATTAATTTATTTAGAAAGTAGATTATTTAAAACTTTCTTTAATTTATTAATAAGAAATATAAAATATATCTTTATTATTTTAAATAGTTTAAACTTAAAAAAGTAATTAACTTTTATAAAGATTTTAAAATATCTATTTATTAGAAAATTAAGCTTTTTAAAAAGTTATTAAATAAGTAAATATTTTATATTTAATTAAATATAGTTATTAATATCGAAGTCGATTAAATAATATAATATATTAGTTATTTAAGTTATATACTTTTAAACTTTCTTAATAACTTAGTAAATATATTTTAAAACTTCTAGATTTCTTTAAATATATATATATATATTAGTAATATTAAAGTTATCTATAAGTTATAATAAGTTATTTTCCTTTTAAGTCTATATATATTATAATTCTCGATTATATAATATCTCGAATAAACTTATATTACTTAAAGATATATAAAGTAGAATTAATTAAATATAGTCTATTATTAATAAGAATTTAAACTAATTGTTTTAGTAATAGTTAATAAAGAATTAAAGTCTTTTTTATAAATATTAATTATAAATCTTAGTTTAACTATCTATTTATAAGTAATTAGTAGTTAAGAATTTAATTTAAATTCTAAATATTATATTAAACTCTTTCTAGAAAATAGAAATAAATTATAAGTTATAATTAAAGAGTATTATTATAAGTAGATTATAATATTAATAGATATATTATAAATATAACTAAGTTTATTTCTAAATATCAATTTTTTTATAATATAAAATAATAATTACTTACTTATTAAAATAATTAATAATAATTAAAATATTATCGAAACTATATTTATTCTTATTAAAATTATAATAGTCTATTATAATATATTCCTATATATATATAAAGATTAGTAAAAGGTGAAATAATTCTAATATCTTATTATAATGAATTAAACTTTTATAATAAATATAGTAATTATAGATATATATATATATATTAAAATAGCTAATTTATATTAGTAGTATAACTTAGTAAGTAGAAAAGTAGTTTTCTTAATACTAGGATATATAGTTAATATAGAATTATATATCTCGCGAATAAATAGTATATAAAGATTCTAAATATTAGAAATAATAAGATAATTATTATATAAAAGAAAATTATTTTTAAAAGTTAAGTAAAGATTATTATAAATAGTTTAGACTTTTAAACTTTATAAACTCTTTAAATTATAATTAGCTTTAAGGAGATAGTTAATAAAAAGAGTTGAGAATAAAAGAGAGTTAAAAGTATTAAATATAATAATATTAATTAATAGTTTATTAAAGATTCTTAAATCGATCTAACTATTATATAAAAGTTATTATAATTTATTTTACTTCTTTTATTTATTTTATAATAATAATTTATTAATTTTATAAATTAGTATATTTATAAGAGGATTATCTTTTTTTAAATAGTATATAATTAGAAAGTTATAGTTTATAAAGAGTTTAATTTATCAAGTTTATTATATATTTAAAGATTTAGTAATTATAAAGTATTTTAATATCTTATAATCTATATAAATATAGATCTAATATAAAGTTAATATAAACTTAGTTTACTAATTACTAAATAATTTAATAATTATAAATATTTCTTTATTATATACTTTATAGTTTAGTTTAGCTAATTATATTATCTTTAAGAAGAATATTATAAGAAGTTAGTCTTTATTATATTTCTACGAAAGTATATTTATTATAATATTATTTAATATATCTATTTCTAATATATAAAAGAGTAAGTAATTATAATATTAAAAAAGTAATATACTTATTAATATATACTTAAGTATATTAAAAGCTAATTAATAACTTTTATTAAAGTAGAATAGAGTATTAACTTTAGTTAAATTAATAAATAATTTAGTTATAATATTAAAATTATAAATAAAATATTTATAAAAATTATAAAATCTAAGAAATAATTATATACCTTTTACTATTAAAAGATAAACTTATTATTATATTATAATAACTTTCTCAAAGTTTACTTCTATATTATTAATTGAGATAATAAATCTTAAATATTTAGTATAAATAATATTAAATTTATATTTTTTGAAATTAGCTTATAGTTTAATATCTTAAAGATATTATAAGATTAGTTTAATATAAACTTTATATTTAAATATATCTTTAAAGTAGATTAAGATATTATTAAAATATATAATATAAAAAATATCTAAATAGTTAAAAAGAATATTATTTATATAATATTAATATATTATAAAGTTATTAGTTAATCTGAATAATATAATTTTATATTTATAAACTCTATAGTATATATAAAATATAGTATATTTTTTTAAAATTAAGTCTATTTTAATATAATAGAATATTTATCTAATATTTAACTTAATAAAGATTTTTATATAAAAGATATAAGTAAAAGTTTTATTAATAAGTAGTAGTAAATAGTAATCTTTATAAATAAATATATTAAGTATTTGAAAATCGATATAAAAGTATAATAATCTATTTAACTTCTTAATAAAGAAAATTAAAATAATAAATAAAATTTAGTTTAGTTTAATAAATCTTTTAGTTAAATTCTTAATAAAATATTTTTTAATAGTCTTTAGTTCTTTAATCAATATTTTATATAATAGGTTATAATAAAGTTTACTTTTTATATTTTTTTCTAAAGTGATTTTATAGTTATAAGAATAATAAAGTAGTAAAATATTTAATTTAGATTTAAAAAATATAACTAAGAATTCTTAATATTTATTAAAAATCGAAAGTTTAATATTAATCTTAAATAAAGAAGTTATAGTAATTAGTTAAAATTAGAGAATAAAATATAATTATTTAAATAATAAAAAAGTAGCTTATTTATTTTCTTAATTAGTTTATTACTTTTTAAATAATCGATTAATCTTATAAATCGAAGTAATATTTAATTTATATTAGTTATCTTAATAATAAAGTATATAGAAAGTAGCTCTAGAGATTATATATAAATTAATAATCTTCTTTAAGTAATTTATTTAGAGTTTTTAAAAAGATTTAGACTTTTTAATAATAACTAAGAGTTATATTAACTATTTATTTTTAAAAGTAATTTTTATTATTTTAAATATATAAACTTGATTTTTTAAAAATATTCTATATAACTTAATTAACTATAAGAGTATAAATATAGTTATAGTAGAGATTAGTTTAACTTTTTAAATTATTAAACAAAGTAAAATTTCTTTTATTTTAATATATTATAATATTGTTAATATAGATACTAAAGTAACTACTTAATTATCTAAACAATTAATATTAACTTATTATTTCTAGTATTTATCTAATTTATAATCTTACTAATTTATATTCTTCTAATATTTGTAATTGATTATATAAGGATTAAAGTTAGTATAAATATATATTATAAATCGAGAGTAAGTTTAACTAAGAAGTAAATTTATAAACTAATATAACTAGTATTATTTATAATTTAAAAGAATCTGATTTTCAGATAATTATATCTTTCTAAAGATTATAAAATATATAAAGTAAGTAATTAAAAAGAGAGTATAAGTCTGAAGTTAATTATTAATAAATAAGTTTAAATAAATATAATAAAAGATTTCTTAACTTTTCTTATTATTATAGCTTTTAATTAATAAAAGTATCTTTAATCTTTTTATTATAACTTTCTAAATAAAGTTAAGTATTTTAAGAAATATAATATTAATAAAAATAAAGCTATTTACTCTTAAATTAATAAGAGTTTTAATTTAAAATAAATATTAATTTCTTACTAATATATAAGAGAATATTATATACTTTCCTCTTAATAATTTAATTAAATCTAAATATCTTATATTTCTAATTCTATTTAATAAAGAGTTTTTTATTAAATATAATCTTTTACTCGATTATTGATTATATAAGTAGTAATAATAATCTCGGTTTTATATTTATTTTCTTACTTTTATTTATTTATAATATCAAGATATTCTTCTTTTTAATTAAAAAAGTCAATATTAATAGTATTAATATAATAAGAAGTATTATTATAAGAATAGTTAAAAATACTTTTAAAAGAAGAATTATCTTTTAATCTATTTTAAAAAGTAAATATAATATTTCTTAATATAAAGTAAAAGAGTATTTTGTTTATAATAAAATTAATTAATACTAGTAAAGTAAAATAACTAAGATTAGTTCTATAATTTAATAAAAAGTAGTTAATTTAATTAGTAATAATTTCTTTATTAACTTTGATTAAAATACTAGTAAGATAATATATAGAAGTAAATATTATAAGAATATAAGTAAATCGAAGTAGTACTAATAATTTATTAGTATTATCTTATTATTTTAAGAAGTTTAAATATTAGACTAATCTTTATAAAGAAGTAGTCTAATACTAAGTTAATTTAATCTAATTCTAATAATATTTAATAAGTTTAAAAAGAAAATCTTTTCGAATTATCTCTTTTATAACTCTATTAATAGAAATTAAAATATAAAGTTGATAATAGAACTTTTTAAATAAAGATATTAGTTTAGAAGTAATTATAAATAATATATAATATTTACTTTTAATAAAAGTAAACTTAGAATTATTATAGAAAAATAAATATAACTTTTTAACTAATTATTCTATAAACAAAAGTAGTTTTTATAGAAATAAACTTTTAAGATAATTAAAAGTAATACTTTTAACTTGATTATTAATATACTTATAAGTTTAATATTTATTAAAGTAAGTATATATAACTAGTCTATTAAAAACTATATATTTTTATAAAGATAAGAGAATATTAAAATTATTATTAAGCTTATTAATAAGATTAGTAATTTAGAAAGATTAGATTGAATTAATATTAAATAAAGAGAAATTATAAGTTAAATATATATAAGAAAGTAGATTATAAACTTTATTAGTTTTTTGAATATAAATATATAAGATAAACAAGTTATATTCAAGACTATATTACTTAAATATCTCTTTTATAAATAACTTGATTATTTCTTAAGATAATTATTTATTAAGAACTCTTAGTTTAATAATAAGCTTTAATTACTTTATAAAAATAATCAGCTAATTTCTTATAAATTATATCTATTAAAGTTATATTAAAAGGAGAATAGTTATAATATTAAAAGTAATATTAATAAAAATATAAATAAAAATCAATTTAGCGATTTAAATTTACTATAACTTTAATTACTTTTATTGAATTCTAATTTATATTTATAATTCTAAAATCAATTAAATTAATATAATTAGCTTACTATTTATTAAAAATAAAGTAGAATCTTAATTTTAAAGTTAGAAAAGTAAAAGATTAGTTACTTTACTTTTTCCTTTATTTCTCTTTTTTATATTAATATTAGAATTTATAAAAATATTATTAATATATTAAACTTCTAAATTATTATTATTCTCTCGATTATTAAAATATTTATATTCTAGAAAGAGAATTATATTAAATATAAAGTTTTAGTTTTATTATAATATCTTAATATTTTTCTTAAATACTTTATATTTAATATCTTAAGAAGAAAATATATTATTAAATAGGATTGATTTATAGAAGTAAGATTTAAAGGAAGTTATAAAAAAAGTAGAAGTAGAAGTAAAAGTTATAAAAAAGAGTAAGTAAATAGTAGAAATAAAAGAGATAATAAAAGTAATAATACTTATATTACTATTTAGTAGAATAAACCTTCTTTTAATAACTTTAGTAGTTTTCTAGATAAAGAGGATTATAAGTAAGATATTATTTAGAAAGTTACTAGTTAGTCGAAAAAGTTAATATTAAGTTATTAATAATATAATAATATATTATAGGAATTTAATAAAGGAAAAGATTATATTATTCTTAGAATTAATAATTATAAAGTTAAGAGAGTTGAAAAGCTTTAAAAGCTTATATATATATAGTAGTTATATAAATTATATATTTAAAATATATATATATTAGATATACTTATAAATCTACTTTACTATTAAATAATCTTATAAGCTCTATTAGCTAAAATCAATATAATATCTATAAAGATTATTTATACAATAAGCTTAATATATCCGGATTATTATAAAATTAGTTATATAATTTTCTTCGATTTTAATTATTAATAAAAGTTTAATATTAATTATAAACTTTTTAAATCTATTTCTAATTTAAAAGCTATAAAGAAGATTAATAGTTTTAATTAAATAGTTTAGTTTTTTAACTAATATCCTCTTACTAACTTTTTTAAAATAATTAAATAGTAAGATTACTTTATAAGTTTTTAAAATTAAATAATTTAACTTTTTAGCTTTTTTAAATATTATATTAATTATTTAAGACTAGTAAGTAAAGTAATAATTAATATTAATAAATAGATTATAAACTTTATAAAATAAATTAGAAATAATTATATAAGCTTTATTAATAATTTCTTAATTAATTCTATTTAACTTAAGAGTTTTTCTTTTAATTTTTATCAAATAAATTCTCTTTAACTTATTAATTACTAGTTTTAATTAGAGATTAACTTTATAAATATTTTAGAAGAAATTAGTTAATATTAAAAGTTAAAGAAATAAAGTAGATTTTAATATATTTACTTTTCTTTCGAAAGTTAATTAATTAGAAATTAAAAGTAAATTCTAATTTTAATAACTTTTAATATAACTAAATATTTTAAATATTAACTTCAAGTTTTTAATTTCTAAAAAAATATTCTAATAATTCTTTTTAATATATTTAATAGTCGAAAAATATTAATTCTAAGCTAATTAATAAATTTCTTAACTTTAACTTTGATTATTTAATTTTTAAACTTTTAATATTGATTTTTAAAAGAATTTAAATTTAGAAATCTACTAAAATTTAGCTTTTAGTTTAAGTTTAATTTTCGAAATTATAATATTTAATATTAACTTAATTATTTATATTAATTTTATATTAATAACTTTTAAAAACTTAATATTTAATATTTTAAAATTTAAACTA
>JANHAA010000430.1:0-10718 GCA_026225975.1 Clarireedia hainanense | reverse complement strand
TAATAAAGATTATTAACTAGTTTTTAATATATTTAAATATATATTAATAAATATACTACTTCTTTAATATTATAACTACTTACTTCTTTATATACTAGAAATAGATATATTAGATAATATTATAGTAAGTATATTTTCGTAGAAATATAATAATAATTAACTTTTTATAATATTCTTTTTAAAAATAATATAGCTAATTAAACTAAACTACGAAGTATATAATAAAGAAATATTTATAATTATTAAATTATTTAATAACTAATAAACTAAATTTATATCGATTTTATATTAGATTTATATTTATATAGATTATAAAATATTAAAATACTTTATAATTATTAAATCTTTAAATATATAATAAGTTTAATAAACTAAACTTTTTATAAATTATAATTTCTTGATTATATACTATTTAAGAAAGAATAATTCTCTTATAAATATATTAATTTACAAAGTCGATAAACTATTATTATAAAATAAATAAAAGAAGTAAAATAAATTATAATAACTTTTATATAATAATTAAATTAACTCGAAGATCTTTAATAATTTACTAATTAATATTATTATATTTAATACTTCTAATTTCTTTTTATTTTTAATTCTCTTTATTAATTATCTTCTTAAAATTAATTATAACTTAAAAAACTTATAAAATTTAAAAGTCTAAACTATTTATAATAATCTTTATTTAACTTTTGAAAATAATTTTCTTTTATATAATAATCGTTTTATTATTTTTAATATTTAAAATCTCTATATACTACTTATTTATAAAATATACAATTTTATATTAATTATATATCCTAGTATTAAAAAGATTACTCTTTTATTTATTAAGTTATATTATTAGTATAAATTAGTTATTTTAGTATATATATATATTTATAATTACTATACTTATTATAATAATTATATATAAGTTATATATATATAATATATATTTAAACCTATTAAGCAAAGTTAAATAACTAGCTAAGATATTATACTAAAAGTATTACTAATTATAGCTCTAAGTTAAATAAATTACTTAAAGTATTATTCTTTCTTCTTTATATATAGCTTTTCTTTTAGTAGTTTAATATTCTAAAATCGATATAAATCCTTTTATAATATATCTGTTATATTATATTAAACTCTTTTTACTTTAGTATATAATATTATCTTCTTATTAAGAGTAGTATTATTAATATTTAATTAAAAGGTAATTTATATATAAATATTTTATTAAAAGGTAATTAACTCTTTTAATCTTTTTAGATTCTTTATAGACAATATAAACTATTAAATACTTAGTAGTAGTTATAAGTTTAAAGTTTAAGTTAATATATTATTATTAGAAAGGTGATTATAGAAAGATTTAATTAAAAGTTCTTTTATATAATCTCTTTAAACTTTATAAAAATCTTGTAAATAACTATATTAAAGTTAGTTAGTAGATTAAAATATAATAAAAACTAGATTATAATCTTAAAACTTTATCTAAAGTAAATTAATATCTAAATATTAGTATTTGAAACTTATTAAAATTACTTTGTATATTAATACTTTGTAACTAACTACGAATATATTCTATTTCTCGATTTAAATAATATTCTTAGATTAAAATAAAATAAATAAATATTTTTCTTTTTCTTCTTAATTTAATAAACTTTAGTTAGTTATTTGAGATTTTTCTACTAATCTTTATACTAATTAATATTTATTAAATTACTTTTTACTTCTATATTCAGATATTCTACTTAGATTTACTTCTTTATATATAATAAAAATTCTTATTTATAAATAACTTTCCTTCTACTTATTTAAAGTAACTATATTTATAATTACTTTATTTATTTATTATTTCTTCTCTCTTCTCTTCTTCAAAGATAATAAAATAATTAATTACTAATAAGATAGTAACTAAATTTATAATACTATATTAATAGTTTAATATCTAAGTTAAAGACTTTATAAATTAATTTAAAACTATTTATACTAAAAATACTTTCTTTTATTCTCTTTATCTTTATCTAAATAATATATAGTCTAAACTATAAAACTTAGATAAATTCAATAGTTCTTACTTTAATATATAGCTACTAGTTATTAAAACTAAGTTATAAGTTAATAGTAATATTATAAGAGATAAAACTACTAAATTCTATTATATTTTCTTGAACTTTAAATCAAATATCTAAGTATAAGTTCTTTCTTTTATTAATAAATCCCCTTTTAATTATAAGAATATTCTTAATATTCTATCTCTAGTATATAAGAATTTATATTATATTAAAGAAGTACTTACTTATTTATATATAATTTATCAAAATATTAATTCTTTAAATAATTATATTACTAAGTTTTAATATATATTATATAAAGTAGATAGAAAGAATTAGAATAATAATAAGAAGATTAATATTTTCTAATTTAGCTTAAACTCGATAATTATATAATAACTTAATAATCAGTTATATAAATTTAATAACTTTAAAAAGTTTATATATTTTATATAATACTTTATAAGTTTATATTTATCCGCGTTTACACTTTTAGTTTAGTCCTAGTAGTAATAATAATTACTTTACTTTACTTATAATTAGTTTTATTACTTGTAAATATTATTATTCGAACTTATAGATATAAGTATAATTAAGATTAAGAAATAAATTAAAGATAATTTAGATTAAAAAATCTTCTTTATTTTTACTTTCTTTCTTTTAATTTATTATTATTAAAGACTTTAAGTTATTCTTTTAAAAATACTCGAGGGCGAGCTTTTTTAAAGAGAGAGGTAATATAATAACTATATATAAGTTATATATATATAGTATATATTTAAACCTACTAAGTAAAGTTAAATAACTAGTTAAGATATTATACTAAAAGTATTACTAATTATAGCTTTAAGTTAAATAAACTACTTAAAATATTATTCTTTCTTCTTTATATATAACTCTTCTTTCAATAGTTTAATATTCTAAAATCAATATAAATCCTTTTACAATATATCTATTATACTTATTATAGAAACTTAATCCTTTATAATAAAATATTAAAATTATTTTACTTTTTACTAATCTTTATATATATATAGAAATATATTATAATAGATTATTATAGTTTTAATAAGAATAAATATAATTTCGATAATATTCTAATTATTATTAATTATTTTAGTAAATAAATAATTACTATTTTATATTATAAAATAATTAATATTTAAAAATAAACCTAATTATACTTATAATATATCTATTAATATTATAATTTATTTATAATAATACTTTCTAATTATAATTTATAATTTATCTTCTCTTTCTAAAAAGAGTTTAATATAATATTAAGAATTTAGATTAAACTCTTAACTATTAACTATTTATAAATAAATAGTTAAACTAAGATTTATAATTAGTATTTATAAAAAAGACTTTAACTTTTTATTAACTACTATTAAGATAATTAGTTTAAATTCTTACTAATAATAGATTATACTTAATTAATTTTATTTTATATATCTTTAAATAATATAAATCTATTTGAAATACTATATAACTAAGAACTATAATATATATAAATCTAGAAGAAAAATAACTTGTTATAATTTATAGATAACTTTAATATTACTAATATATATATATATATTTAAAGAAATTTAAAAGTTTTAGAATATATCTATTAAGTTATTAAGAAAGCTTAAAAATATATAATCTAAATAACTAATATATTATATTATCTAATTAACTTCGATATTAATAATTATATCTAGTTGAATATAAAATACTTATCTACTTAATAACTTTCTAAAAAGCTTGATTTTTTAATAAATAGATATTTCAAGATTCTTACAAAGATTAATTACTTTTTCAAGTTTAAGTTATTTAAAATAATAAAGATATACTTTATATTTTCTACTAATAAATTAAGAAAAACTTTAAATAATTTACTTTCTAAATAAATTAATAATTTCTTATTATTTATTAATATTACTAATAAAGAAGAATAAAAAGTAAAGAAGATTTTTATTTATTATAAATAATATTAATCTCTAGAATATTATATATAATAGTTTAATTATAATACTAACTTGATATAATATAAAATATTTAACTTTAAGATAATCTTATATTTACTTAATATATTCTACTTAGAAAACCTTTTTCTATTTAGTTCTTTAATACTCTTTTTAAAATAGTTATAATTATATTAAGTAGAAGAGAATAATTATAAATATTTTAAGAATAATTATTTTATAACTTTAGTATAAAGATAATAGTTCTTTAAATAATTAGATATATAATTATAAGTAGATTTATAATAATTTCAATTTACTTATTATATTTATTTGAATTTTTATATTAACTAATCTTCTTATACTTATTAACTATTCTTATTTAATATAATTAATAGACTTAAAATACTTAAGAGTAAACTTTCTTAAAAAGAAAGGTAATATAATAATCTAAATATATTAAACTTATTATATAAATAATCTTTATAGATATTATACTAATCTTAACTAGTAAATCTTATAAGATTATTTAGTAGTAAAGTAAACTTATAAGTATATTTAATATATATATATTATAAATATATAACTTATATAATTATTATGTATATATAAACTTTTAAAGCTTTTCAACTTTCTTAACTTTATAGTTATTAATTCTAAAAATAGTATAATCTTATCTTTTATTAAATTTCTATAATATATTATTATAAGTTAGTAGATTAGAATATAATAAAAGCTAAATTATAACTTTGAAACTTTATTTAAAGTAAACTAGTATTTAAATATTAGTATTCGAAATTTACTAAAGTTATTTTATATATTAATACTTCGCGATCAACTATAACTACTTTATTTCTCGATCTAGATAATATTCTTAAATCAAATAATAAATAAATACTTTTCTTCTTCTTTTTAGTTTGATAAACTTTAATTAATTATTTAAGATTTTCTACTAATCTTTATATTAATTAATAAATTTTCAAACTACTTTTTATTTTTATATTTAAATATCCTATTTAGACTTACTTCTTTATATATAATAAAAACTTTTTACTTATAAGTAATCTCTCTACTATTTATTCAAAGTAATTATATTTATAATTATTTTATCTACTTATTATTTCTCTTCTTTTCTTTTCTTCAAAGATAATAAAATAGTTAATTATTAATAAGATAATAACTAAGTTTATAATATTATATTAATAGTTTAATACTTAAATTAAAGATTTTATAAATTAGCTCGAAACTATTTATATTGAAAATATCTTTCTTTATTTTTTCTACCTTTATTTAAATAATATATAATCTAAGTTATAAAATCTAAATAAGTTTAATAATTCCTACTTTGATATATAGTTATTAACTATTAAAGCTAAGTTATAAATCGATAGTAAAGTTATAAAAGATAAAACTACTAAATTCTATTATATTTTCTTAAACTTTAAATCGAATATCTAAATATAAATCTTCTTTTTTATTAATAAATCCTCTTTTAATTATAAGAGTATCTTTAATACTCTATTTTTAATATACAAGAACTTATATTATACTAAAGAAGTATTTACTTATTTATATATAATTTATTAAGATACTAATTCTTTAAATAATTATATTATTAAGTTTTAGTATATTTTATATAAAGTAAGTAGAAAGAGTTAAAATAATAATAAGAAGATTAATACTTTCTAATCTAGTTTAAACTTGATAATTATATAATAGTTTAATAATTAGTTATATAAACTTAATAACTTTAAAAAGTTTATATACTTTATATAATATTTTATAAGTTTATATTTATTTATATTTACACTCTTAGTTTAATTCTAATAATAGTAATAACTACTTTATTTTATTTATAATTAGTTTTATTACTTATAAGTATTATTATCTAAACTTATAAATATAAATATAATTAAGACTAAAGAATAAATTAAAGATAGTTTAGATTAAAAGATCTTTTTACTTTTATTTTCTTTCTTTTAATTTATTATTATTTAAAGACTTTAAGTTATTCTTTTAAAATATTTAAAAGTAATTTTTTTCAAAGAAAGAAGTAATATAACAACTATATAATAAGTTATATATATATAATATATATTTAAACTTATTAAGTAAAATCAACTAATTAGCTAAGATATTATACTAAAAGTATTATTAATTATTAGCTTTAAATTAAATAAGTTATTTAAAGCTTTATACTCTTCTTTATATATAACTCTTCTTTTAATAGTTTAATATTCTAAAGTCGATATAAATCTTTTTATAATATATTTATTATAATAACTAGTTTATTATTTATTAAAGATAAAATAAAACTTTGATTTTAAAGTTAAAAAAATAAAGGATTAATTATCTTATCTTTTTTTTTATTTCTCTTTTCTATATTAATATTAGAATTTATAAAAGTATTATCAATATACTAAGTTTTTAAATTATTAATATTCTCTTGATTATTAGAATAATTATATCTTAAAGAGAGAATTATATTAAATATAGAGTTTTAGTTTTATTATAATATCTTTATATTTCTTTTAAATACTTTATATTTAGTATTTTAAAAAGAAGATATATTATTAAATAAAATTAGTTTATAAAAATAAAATTTAAAGAAAGTTATAAAAAAAGTAGAAATAAAAGTAAGAGTTATAAAAAAGAGGTAAATAAATAAGTAATAAGAATAAAAGAGATAATAAAAGTAATAATATTTATATTACTATTTAATAAAATAAACTTTCTTTTAATAACTTTAATAATTTTCTAAATAAAAAAGATTATAAATAAAATATTATTTAGAAAACTATTAATTAGTTAAAAAGATTAATATTAAATTATTAATAATATAATAATATATTATAAGAATCTAATAAAAAATAAAATTATATTATTCTTAGAATTAATAATTATAAAGTTAAGAAGGTTGAAAAGCTTTAAAAGCTTATATATATATAATAGTTATATAGATTATATACTTAAAGTATATATATACTAAGTATACTTATAAATCTACTTTACTATTAAAATAATCTTAGAAATCTATTAGTTAAGATTAATATAATATATACAAAGATTACTTATATAATAAACTTAATATATTCGAATTATTATAATTATAAAAATTTAAAAAAGATTAAATATCTTTAATAGTAGTTAAATATCTTTATCTTTAGATTATAACAACTTTCTCGAAATCAACTTTAATATTATTAATCGAGATAATAAATCTAAGATATTTAGTATATTTAATATCGAATTTATATTTTTTAAGTTAGTTTATAAACTAGTATCTTTAAGTTTTTAAAATATTATAATAATATAAGTAGTATATTTAAACTTATCTTCAAAATAAATCAAAATATTATCTAAATATATTATATAAAAAATATTAAGATAATTAAATAAAATATTATTTATATAATATTAATAAGTAATTAAGTTATTAGTTAGTTTAAAAAGTATAATTTTATATTTATAAATATTATATTAAATCTAGAATATTATATATTCTTTAAAAGCTAAGTTTATATAAATATAATAAAATATTTAATAGATATTTAACTTTATAAATACTTTCACTTTAGAAAGTTAAGCTAAAGTTTTATTAATTAATAAAAATAGATATTAGTTTTTATAAATAAAAGTATTAAAAGTTTTAAAGTTAATATATAAATATAAAGAACTATTAAACTTTTTTATAAATAAGATAAAAGTAATAAAAAGTATTTAACTAAGTTTAATAAAGCTTTTAATTAGATTATCTATAATATATTCTTTAATTACTTTTAGCTTTTCTAATAATATTTTATAAAGAGAGTTATATTTAAAAGCTTTTTTATTATTATTTTCTAATTAGATCTTATAATTATATAAATAGTAAGATAAAAGAATATTTAACTTAGTTTTAGAGAATATATAAATATAAGTAGTATATTTAATTAAAATAAACAGTTTATTAGATTTAATATTTATAAGAAAATATAAAGTTATATTTCAATCTATTAAGATTAATAACTATATAACTAGAATAATAAGGTTTTATTTAAAAGTTTATTATTCTTTATATTAATTAATAAGATAATTTACTTTATATAAAATAATTATAAATAACTTATTATTATTATTATTCTTATAAATATATATTATAACAATAGTTAAGATTATATATATCTTAATAATATTTAACTTTCTTTATAATAGTAAGATTAATTAAAACTTTAAAAGATATTTAGATAATATAATATTAAATATAAGAATTAATAACTCAATTAACTTTAGTTTTTTCTTTATATAATTAATTACTTTTTAAGTTAAGCTTTTATATAAATATTATAATAATTTTAATATTATATATAATTCGGAAAGTATATTTTATATAATAAGTAGATATTCAGAAAAGAGATTTATATACTTTATTATAATAATAACTCTATTAATAAAATATAATTTTTTTATATATATTCTTATTTTATAGTTTTCTAATCTAAATTTTAAATTATAATAGAATATATCTACTTAGTAAATATTATTTATTCTTTTTAGTTTATATTATTATATATTAATATTATAGTTTCTAATATAAGTTATTATTAAAAGTAGATTTTTAAGCTAGATAAAATATCTTTAAATATAATTAATTAGTATATAATTCTTTATAAACTATTTATAACTTAGTATTATAATATAGTTATTTAAATAAGTAATTAAAAAAAGAGTAAAGAATTAAATATAATTATCGATTATAAGATTAAGTAAAATATAATAAATAATTAATAATTTATTTATATTATTATATCTTTTGATTTATAAGAATATTTTCAAATATTTAATTATAGATCTAAGATTATAACGAAATTATTATAAAAAGGAAATATTAATTAAAGTGAATATATTAGCTTCGGAGTTGATAAAAATATTAGTTTAATAAATAATATTATTCTTTACTAACTTATATAATATTATTAAATAGTTTCTATTTATAAGTTTTATTAAGTTTATAATAACTATATAATAAATTATATATATATAGTATATATTTAAACTCGTTTAGTAAAGTTAATTAACTAGTTAAGATATTATACTAAAAGTATTATTAATTATTAGCTTTAGATTAGATAAACTATTTAAAACTTTATACTCTCTTTTATATATAATTCTTCTTTTAGTAGTTTAATATTCTAAAGTCGATATAAATCCTTTTTATAATATATCTATTATATTATATTAAACTCTCTTTACTTTAATATATAATATTATCTTCTTATTAGAAGTAGTATTATTAATATTTAACTAAAGAGTAATCTATATATAAGTATTTTATTAAAAAGTAATTAACTTTTTTAATCTTAATTCTATAGATTCTTTATAAATAATAAAGGTTATTAAATACTTAGTAGTAGTTATAAGTTTAAAGTTTAGATTTATATATTATTATTAAAGAGATAATTATAGAAAGACTTAGTTAAAAGTTTTTTTATATAGTCTTTCTAAACTTTATAAAGATTTTATAAATAGTTATATTAAAACTAACTAGTAGATCAAAATATAATAAAAGCTAGATTATAATTTTAAAACTTTATTTAAAATAGATTAATATTTGAATATTAGTATTCGAAACTTACTAAAGCTACTTTGTATATTAATACTTTATAACCGATTATAAATACTTCTTACTTTTTAATCTAGATAATATTCCCGGATTAAAATAAATAATAAATACTTTTCTTCTTCTTTCTAATTTAATAAACTTTGATTAATTATTTAAGATTTTTTATTAATCTTTATACTAATTACTATTTATTAGATTATCTTTTATTTCTATATTTAAATATCCTATTTAAATTTACTTCTTTATATATAATAAAAATTCTTATTTATAAATAATCTTCTTTCTATTTATTTAAAGTAATTATATTTATAATTACTTTATTTACTTATTACTTTTCTCTTCCTTTCTTTAAAGATAATAAAATAGTTAATTACTAATAAAATAGTAATTAAGTTTATAATATTATATTAATAGTTTAATACTTAAACTAAAGACTTTATAAATTAGTTTGAAACTATTTATATTAAAAATATCTTCTTTTATTCTCTCTGTTTTCATCTAAATATATAGTCTAAATTATAAGACTTAGATAAATTCAATAGTTTTTACTTCGATATATAGTTATTAGCTATTAAAGCTAAATTACAAGTTAATAATAAAGTTATAAAAGATAAAACTACTAAATTCTATTATATTTTTCTAAACTTTAAATTAAATATCTAAGTATAAATTCTTTCTTTTATTAATAAATCCTTTTTTAATTATAAGAATATCTTTAATACTTTATTCTTAATATATAAGAATTTATATTATATTAAGAAAGTATTTATTTATCTATATATAATTTATTAAAATACTAATTCTTTAAATAGTTATATTACTAAATTCTAGTATATTTTATATAAAGTAAATAGAAAAAGTTAAGATAATAATAAAAAGATTAATACTTTCTAATCTAGTTTGAACTTGATAATTATATAATAGTTTAATAATCAGTTATATAAACTTAATAACTTTAAAAAGTTTATATACTTTATATAATATATTAGTTATTTAGACTATATACTTTTAAATTTTCTTAATAACTTAATAAATATATTCTAAAGTTTTTAAATTTCTCTAAATATATATATATATATTAATAATATTAAGATTATCTATAAGTTATAATAAGTTATT
>JANHAA010000429.1:0-2500 GCA_026225975.1 Clarireedia hainanense | reverse complement strand
ATTATGAATCACCAGGGAGCCCCGAAGGGCATTGGTTTTTTATCTAATAAACACACCCCTTCCGAAGTCGAGGTTTTTAGCATGTATTAGCTCTAGAATTACCACGGTTATCCATGTAGTAAGGTACTATCAAATAAACGATAACTGATTTAATGAGCCATTCGCAGTTTCACAGTATAGTTGCTTATACTTAGACATGCATGGCTTAATCTTTGAGACAAGCATATGACTACTGGCAGAATCAACCAGGTAACTATCTTGCGGCGCGCGGGGCCGCAGCCCCCCGCGCCTGACCCCCCGAGGGAGGCCAAGAGTTGCTACGTGACTGGAGACGCGCGCGCCTCCCGAGAGAAGCGCCCGCGCCCCGACCGCCCGATGCCCCCGGAGCCAGGCTCGCGAGGATCGGGACGGCCATCCATATGCCCCCACTATGTTCCCCAAAGGACGTTCCACCGCACAGCGCGTGGGCGCCAGGCGCCGCCGCGAGGTGTGATGTCGGCCCCTCAGGAGGAGGATACCGTCCACCGCGTCACGCCCGAGGGCGGTTATCGGCTTGGGCTTGCCCCCGAGTCTGTTGAAGGAGAGGGATAGCCATCGGCCACCAATCCACAGGCTCCATCCACGCCCGCCACGCCCCACGGGGGGCTGACAGGACGTCGGTTGCTCGTCACGGCCGCAGCGCCCGGAGGCCCCACGTCCGCTATGAGCGGGTCGGATCACGCCTGAGTAGCAGCGGGTTAGAACACTTTTTGGACACCATCGGAAGCTACTCAATCGGTCGCACATCCTCAAACCAAGGTACAGAAGGTTTAGGGGGTTCCCTGCGGAGATTTAGAGTGCCCTGCAGGGGAGAGACACTTAGACACCCGCCGGACGGCAGGCCCTACGACTCGTGCGTGCGCGTGCGGGAGGTACGTGGGAAAAGAAGCCGCGACCGAAGCGCCGTTGGCCTGTGCAGGCTAGCTAATTAACGTTGTGGTACCCCCGAACAGCGACACCCACAAGGGCTTGGGTGATTAGAGGGGCGCACCCCTAAAATCGATCGGTGTGGGCTTTCATAGCAAGAAGGTTAGGCGCACACATCCCTCGCAGCAGCGCACCCAATGCCTAAAGACAATGACTTTGCATGCCACCAGTTCCGCTTACACGACAGCTGTCGCGGCTCCAACCTGCTTCTCTGAGGCTTTTGGCCCTTCCCAATCATATACCCACCGACCTCGTTTTGCTGAGAATCGGCCGCACAATTGAGTTGGTCCAAAAATATCTTTCCGATAAATTCATTTGTGTGGGGAAAAGGCAAAAATGTCAATTTTGCTAACAAATCGAGCGGCGAAACGTCCCATACAAAGGGACTTGGTGAAAAATGAAATGCCATGCGATGGGTGCGGGCCGCCGGGAGTTAGGTGCACCTTATGGGTACCGATGCACCCGGAAGAAAAATGATAGGTGCACCTTATAGGTGCATGGTGCCCTATAGGGGTGCCCTATAGGGGGGTACCTACGCAAGAGGTCCACCGGGCGGAACAAAGTCACCGGGCGGAACAAAGTCACCGGGCGGAAGGATTTATCGGAAAACACTTGGGTGCGGGCTGCCGGGAGTTAGGTGCGCCTTATAAGCTACCGATGTGCCCGGAAGAAAAATTACAGGTGTATCCTATAGGTGATATAGTGCTTATAGGGGTGCCTTATAAGGGTGCCTTACGCACGAGGTCACCGGGAGGAGAGGTCAGGTGGAATGTATCGGAAAATACCTAGGCGTGTGCGCGCCCTTACAAGCATTGATATATCTATTAAGAGAATGTAAAAATCAGATAATTTTTTATTTTCAAAGTGACTACGAGAGGCTTTACCGAGTCTCTACATGGTATATAGATTCCAAATCAATAAAGATTATATAGTCTAACCGTCTTATCTAATATATATACTATAGAAATGTAGAGATTATAATGTATAATTCCAGTTACAAAATAGGAGTAGTGAGTATCTGTATGTACATCATCCTATATACTAGACGAGTATTATCACATTGTGTAAAAGTGATACTACTTACACGAAAGTATATTGGTAACTACATATACTCTAACTCTGTATAACAATTATTTATAAAGCATTAAAATTTCATCTTGCTACTTCTACCTTTTCCCTCTACGTTTCGCTCTGAATCTGGTTATATAAAGGAGAAAGCAATGAGAAGTACCTTATCGATATATATATATCTAGAGGGAGAAAACAAAAATCACAAGTATTTCTTCCTTACATACAATATTTAATTTAAAAAAAAAAGAGCGCGATAAAAAGTTACTAGGCGGAACAACATCACCGGGTGCAGCATCACCGGGCGGAAGAACAACACCGGGTGCAGCATCACCGGGTGCAGCAGAGCAGCTAGGTCACCGGGAGCAAAAAGGCAGCAGGTTCACCGGGAGCAGGTTCACCGGGTGCAGCAGAGCAGCTAGTTCACCGGGAGCAAAAAGGCAGCAGGTTCACCGGGTGCAGCATC
>JANHAA010000428.1:0-10827 GCA_026225975.1 Clarireedia hainanense | reverse complement strand
TATTTATTTTATAATAATAGTTTATTAACTTTATAAATTAATATATTTATAAAAAGATTATTCTTTTTTAAATAATATATAATTAAGAAGTTATAATTTATAAAAAGTTTAATTTATTAAATTTATTATATATTTAAAGATTTAGTAGTTATAAAATATTTTAATACTTTATAATTTATATAAATATAAATCTAATATAAAATTAATATAAGTTTAATTTATTAATTACTAAATAATTTAATAATTATAAATATTTCTTTATTATATATTTTATAATTTAACTTAGTTAGCTATATTATTTTTAAAAAGAATATTATAAAAAGTTAATCTTTATTATATTTCTATAAAAGTATATTTACTATAATATTATCTAATATATCTATTTCTAATATATAAAGAAGTAAGTAATTATAATATTAAAGAAATAATATATTTATTAATATATATTTAAATATATTAAAAACTAATTAGTAATCTTTATTAAAATAAAATAAAGTATTAACTTTAATTAAATTAATAAATAGTTTAATTATAATATTAAAATTATAAATAAAATATTTATAAAAATTATAAAATTTAAGAAATAATTATATACTTTTTATTATTGAAGAATAAACTTATTATTATATTATAATAACTTCCTTAAAATCTATTTTTATATTATTAGTTAAGATAATAAAATTTAAATACTTAGTATAAATAATATTAAATTTATATTTTTTAAGATTAACTTATAATTTAGTATTTTAAAAATATTATAAAACTAACTTAATATAAATTTTATATTTAAGTATATTTTCAAAGTAAATTAAAATATAATTAAAATATATAATATAAAAAATATCTAAATAGTTAAAGAGAATATTATTTATATAATATTAATATATTATAAAATTATTAATTAATTTAAAAAGTATAACTTTATATTTATAAACTTTATAATATATATAGAATATAGTATATTTTTCTAAAGCTAAATCTATTCTAATATAATAGAATATTTATTTAATATCTAGTTTAATAAAGATTTTTATATAAAAAATATAAGTAAAAGTTTTATTAATAAGTAATAGTAAGTAATAATCTTTATAAGTAAATATATTAAATATCTAGAAATCGATATAAAAGTATAATAATTTATTTAACTTTTTAATAAAGAAGATTAAAATAATAAATAAAGTTTAGTTTAATTTAATAAATCTTTTTACTAAGTTTTTAATAAAGTATTCTTTAATAGTTTTTAGTTTTTTAATTAATATTTTATATAGTAGATTATAATAAAGTTTATTTTTTATATTTTTTTTAAAGTAATTTTATAATTATAAAGATAATAAAGTAATAGAATATTTAATTCGAATTTAAAGAATATAATTAAGAATTTTTAATATTTATTAAAAATCGAAAGTTTAGTATTAATTTTAAATAAAAAGACTATAATAGTTAATTAAAATTAAAAGATAAAATATAATTATTTAAATAATAAAAAAATAGTTTATTTATTTTTCTAATTTATTTATTACTTTTTAAATAATTGATTGATTTTATAAATCGAAGTAATATTTAGTTTATATTAATTATCTTAATAGTAAAGTATATATAAAGTAATTTTAAAAATTATATATAGATTAATAATCTTCTTTAAATAATTTACTTAAAGTTTCTAAAAAGATTTAAACTTTTTAGTAATAATTATAATAATATATTATAAGAATCTAATAAAAAATAAGATTATATTATTTTTAGAATTAATAATTATAGTGTTAAAAGAGTTGAAAAGTTTTAAAAGCTTATATATATATAGTAATTATATAAAGTATATATTTAAGATATATATATACTAAATATACTTATAAATTTACTTGACTACTAAATAATTTTATAAGTTTTATTAACTAAAATTAATATAATATATATAAAGATTATTTATATAATAAGTTTAATATATTTAAATTATTATATTACTCTCTTTTTTTAAAAAAGTTTACTTTCAAGTATTTTAAGTTTACTAATTATATTAAGTAAGAATAATTAATAAATATAAGAAGATTAGTTAATATAAAAATTTAAATAAATATAATAAGTAAGTTAAAATTATTACGAATTTACTTATAATTATATATCTAATTATTTAAAGAACTATTAATTTTATATTAAAGTTATAAGATAATTACTTTTAAAATATTTATAATTATTCTCTTCTACTTAATATAATTATAATTATTTTAAAAGAAGTAATAAAAAACTAAATAAAGAAAAGTTTTCTAAATAAAATATATTAAATAAATATAAAGTTATTTTGAAGTTAAATACTTTGTATTATATTAAGTTAATATTATAATTAAACTATTATATATAGTATTCTAGAGATTGATATTATTTATAATAAATAAAAATCTTCTTTATTTCTTATTCTTTCTTATTAATAATATTAATAAATAGTAAAAGATTATTAATTTAATTAAAAAGTAGATTATTTAAAACTTTCTTTAATTTATTAATAAGAAATATAAAATATATCTTTATTATTTTAAATAGTTTAAGTTTAAAGAAGTAATTAATTTTTATAAAGATTTTAAAATATTTATTTATTAGAAAATTAAACTTCTTAGAAGATTATTAAGTAGATAAATATTTTATATTTAACTAAATATAATTATTAATATCAAAGTTGATTAGATAATATAATATATTAGTTATTTAAGTTATATACTTTTAAACTTTCTTAATAACTTAGTAGATATATTCTAAAACTTTTAAATTTCTTTAAATATATATATCTATATTAAATTAATATAAACTTAAATTACTTTTATAAAAAATATACTTTATATAATTATACTTAATTATATACTTATTATATCTAATAATACTTTTTATATATAATTATTTTTCTATTTTAACTTATATAATATATTTAGTTTTTATATCTTTTTACTACTTTTTTATAACTTTTTATTATTTTTATCTATTATTAATAGAATTATTTTAAAGATATTAATATAATAGTTATAATAAATATTGATTTATTTTAACTTTCCTTTTAAATAAGTAAAATACTTTATATAAAATTTATATAGATTATAGAATAATATTATATATTACTTTTAATATATTTATATTAACTTTCTCTTAAAATTATATTTTATATATTTAGTTATTCAAGTTAGATATTAATATTTTATATTAAATCTATTTAACTTATTTAAAGTCTTTTTCTTTTAATATAATTAATATTCTCTACTTATAATATTATTATATTATAAACTTATTTATTATAATTACTATTATAACTATTATTATAATCTTTATTATTATAACTTTTATTCTTTTAATTACTTTTATTTTTACTTCTACTTTTATTTTATTAATAGCTTTTACTTCTTTATTATTTATATTTTAATTTAAATATATATTTTCTACTCTTTATAATCTCAACTATATATAGTTCTAATATAAATATTATTATATACTTTATTAATAAGATAAAGTTTTTATAAAAGATAATACTTATTATAAATTATATTATAAAAAGAGTAAAATTATATTAAATTTATTATTTATATTATTTAAAGTTTTATACTTTTTATATAAAGATAATATTTTCTAAATAATATAGTTTTAATATTAAATCTAAACTTATAATTCGGTTTTAGTTTTTATATCTATTAATTATATAAAAGATATTTATATAAATAAGTATCAAGGTATATAAATATTTCGTATTTATAATAATTTATATTATCTATAAAATTTATTAGATAATCTTAAATTTATATTTATTTAACTTTTCTTTTATAATCTCGATTTTATTATAATTATTTATACTTAATATTATAATAATTTAAATAAAGAGATTTTTCTTACTTTTTATAATATATTACTTAATATAAACTTTTTTATTATAATATATTAAATAGTTTAAAAGTGTTTAACTTTACTTTTATTTAATAATTATATTATTTTTAATTTATAAATAAAACTAATTATAAAAATAAATATTAATTATAAATAAAAGAATCTTCTTACTATAATAGAGATTATAAGTATTTTATTAAATAAGTATAAAAATATTAATTATTAAGATATAATCTTTATAATTTATAACTCTAATTATAATAGTTTTTAATTATATTATATATTAATTATTTATATTACTTATATATCTTTATATTATATTTTACTCTTTTTATATAGTATTTATAATTAGTATTATAATCTTTATTTAAATAATCTTAAAAGTATATATTAATATATTTAATTAACTTAATATTTATAATATTAATAATAACTATATTTATATATTAATAAATTATTATTATTATTCTATATTTAATATCTTTTTTAATAATATATTATTAATACTTTTATTATTTATTAAACAATATCCTTTTAATAGTTATAAAATTATTAAATATAGATTTATATTAATATTTATAATAGTCTAGTTAATTATATTATTAATAATAATATTTCTTTTAGTTAATTAAATTACTATTTTATTTTTTTATCTTCTTTTACTAATAGTAATTACTTTATATAATAACTCTTTTAAAATTTTATAACTATTATATAATATTTTAATAAACTTATTTTCTTTATTACTTTTATAACTAACTTATTATAACTAGAAATTATTTAGAAGTTATTTATAAACTAGTAGCTAAATAATTAATTAGATTTAATCTTCTATATATTTTATTTCAAAGTATAATAGATATTTAAAGATTTTAAAAATTATATATTAAGTTTATATATAAATTATATTTATATAATCAAGTATTAAAAATATAGTTTATTATATATATACTTATTATTATTTATTAACTAGTTAATAAGCTTTAATATTATTAACTATATTAATAAAATTATTTTTATAGAAATTCTTAATTATAATCTAGTTTTTTAAATATTAATAACTATTTATTTACTTTATAGTCTATATAGTATAAATAATTTATCAACTTTATATATATAATCGAAGTATCTAAATAATTTAAAAGTATATATAAAGTAGTTTTTTAAACTATTTAATAATTATATAATTATAATAAAAGATATATATTCTATTTATTAGTATTATAATAATAACTAATTTTTATAGTTTAATAGAATAATAATTAATTGAATATTATATAGAATAATATTTAAATTATCTTTTATAACTTATTCTTATTTAATAAATATTAATTTTATTTTAATATTAAAGTATATATTACTATTTAAATTATTAAGTATATCTACAAATATATTTATAAGAAATTAGATTATATTATAATTAAAGTAGTTATAATAAAGGATAAGATTATTTATTATATTTAAACTTATTATATTAGTTTTTATAAAGTTATTTAATAACTATTTAAATATCTTATATATAAAGAATTCCTACTTATTATTATTTTTCTAATATATCTAAAAGAGGAATAGATAATTTATTTCGATTTAAACTTAATTATAATATAATTATATAAATAAGTAATTATTGTTAAAAGTATATTAATAAGATAGTTTAAATATAATACTATTAATAAAGATAAATACTATTTTATTTATCTTTAATTCTTTTATTAGTTTATTTAATATATATTATAATTATTTATATAAAAGAAATAAAAGTATTATAAAAATATTATTATTAATTATATATACTATTATAATTCTATTATAAATAAATATTATTATTTAAAATCTCTACTTATTATTATATAAAATATAACTTTATTTATAAATCTTTATATAATTAATAATATTTATTATTCTATTTACTAAATAGTTTATATTATATAAAGTTTAATTAAAGATAATTAAAAATAAATAAACTATTTTAACAAAGTTAAATTATTTACTTCTAATTATAATTTATATACTCTTTTTATTATAAATATTTATTAATATCTAATTAGTAATTCTAATATAATTTAATTATAATTTAAAAGTTATTTTTATAATAATCTTAATTATTAATTAGCTTTTAATATTAAGTAATTAATATTATTATTTAATTTTATTAAAGATTATAAACTATAATTTATTATAAATACTTTTATAAAATAGTAACTTACTTTTATAATTATTAGTTTATTTAAATATATTTAAAACTAGAGTTATTAGTATATAAAATAGATTATATAAAGTAATTAAATATAGAAATAAATATTAATTGATATAATATAAACTTAGTTAAATATTAATTAATTATATTATTATAATATTATTATTATAATAATTAAGACTTAATTATAAACTATATATTTTTATTTATAAAATTTTAGTAATATTAAAAAGATGTTTTTATATAAAACAATTTATTATTATCTTTATATATAAAGTAAATATATTTTTTATATAGTTTTTATAAATATTATTACCTTTTTATTATTTAGTAGAATAATTTTATATTTATAGTTTAAGATTCTAATCTTTATTATAAAGTTATTAATTAGTATTATTATTAAATAAAGTTAATTAAATTATTTACTTATTATAATTAATCTAATTATCTAGAATAAAGTCTTAATATAATATAAATACTACTTTGAAATTATTTATTATTTAATATATAATTTATAATTATAACTAGATAATATCTTATTTAGTAATATATTAGTTATTTTAAATAGTAATTTTAATTAGATTTTACTTATAATCAAATATAATTTATATATTAATATTATTATAACTTATTTATAAAAGTTGTTTATATAGTTATATATTTAATATCTTTTACTACAAATTAATATATAAATCTATAATAAACTTTATAAATAAAACTTTATTTATTAGATTGAATTATTTTTATATACTTTTATACTTAATAAGATAATTTCTATTTTAAATTATATATATATATTTAATTAATATTTAAGCTTTATTAATAAGATTTACTTTTTAACTTTATTAATTATAATTTTAACTAATTAGATAATATTCTGAAATCACTATTTATTAAATATATTAAATATAAATATAATAATTATAAATAAAGATATTTTAGAAAAGTTTCTAGAAAGTATATAATTTTATTAGAATATTAATATATAAATAGTAGAAGAAGAAGTTAAAGATTTTTAAAATCTTTTTATAAAATAGTTTTATATAATTAATCTATTTAACCTCTTTTTATTAAACTTATATATTAAGAAAAAAGTATTAATAATATTTTTATAAAATCTCTATTTATAAGAAAGATTATATAATAAAATTTATATAATAGTTTATAATATATAAAATTATATATTAGAATATAAACTATTAAAAGATAATTTTAATAAGAAGTTATATCTAATTCTTTAAATTAAATTAATCTTTATAAATAAAACTTTAGATATTAAAATCTTTTAAAAATAATTCTTTATTTAATTATATTTTATTATTATAATTAATAAGTTTTAAAATTAATTATTCGATATTATTAATTTAAATCTATATATATTTATATTTACTTATAATTAATTTTATATAAAAGTCTTTTATATATCTTTTATTAAAAAGTTAAGTATTTTTCTTCTTAATAATTATAGTTTATATATTATTAATATTACTTACTTCGAAGTATTAGTAAATATTATTTAATATAGTTTATTTTTATATAATCTATTATTTATAATAAAATCTAAATCTAATTCGAATAAATTAAATAATAAATAATTATATTTAAAGTTCTAGAAAGCTTAAAATTAATATTTTTACTTATAATAACTTCTTTAACTTTTTTTTTAACTACTTTTCTAATTACTTCTTTTTCTAATCTTTAACTTTCTTTTTTATTTTTTATATTTTTTACTATTTTTTTAACTTCTTCTTACTTTTATTTTTATTCTTTTCTTTATCTTTATTTTCTTTTTTATCTTTATTCTCTTTTTTATTTTTATTCTCTTTTTATATCTTCTTTAATATCTTTATTTTCTTTATATATAAAACTATTATCTTTTTATAAAGATTTATAAAATAATATATTTTTTTTAAAAGAGTTAATTATAGATATTAGATCTAATTTATATAAGATTATAATATTAATATTTATATTAATTACAAAGTTATAATAAAGTTATAATAAAGTTACTAAAGTTTTTTAAAAATATTCTATTTTATATTAATAGTTAATTAGAATAACTAAGTTATTTTTATAATAAACTAATATAATTAATTAAGAATAAAAGTTATAATAGTAGTTATAATAAATATTAGAGAAATATATAATAAGAATAAAAGTAAAAGTAGTTATATAAATTAATTAAAGATAAATAAGTTTAAAATCTTTATTTTAAACTTATTAATAATATATAATTAATTAACTCTTTAATAAATATTACTCGAAGTAAATATAAATATAAATATAAATATAAAAGTAAATTATAATTTTAATCTATTTAGTAAATATAATATAAATTAAATAAGTAATTAATATATAAAATAAATAATAGTTTCTTTTACTATTATAATAATAATTAATATAACTTCTATTTAGTAATTTATTAAAAGTAATATATTATATTTATAGATTATATTTATTATAATAATAAATATATATTAAAGCTTATTACTTTTTAATTTATTATATTATAAGTATTTCGAAGTTAGTAATATAGTTTAAATTTATATTATATTCTTTTTATAAAGTTACTTTATAAACTATTATTATATTATATATACTTTATATAATAATTATTAAAAATCTAAAAAAGTAAAGAAGATTAAATAGATTATTAAATAATATTATTAATTATATAAAGTATATATAGTATATATATAATAAAAGAAGTAAAGAGAATAATAAAAGTATATAATATTAAAAGAATATATAGTATTAAAAGAGTAAAGAAAGTAAAAAGAATAAAGAAAGTAAAGAAAGAGTTTTTATATTATACTAACTTTTATTTTAACTTTTCTTATATTTAATAAACTTATAATTAAAATTAACTATTCTACTATCTATTAATTACTATTAATTATTTATTAGCTTTAAAAAGTTTATAAAAGTTAAATTATATATATATTAATATAATATAATTAGTTTAACAAGTTAATAAAAAAAGTAAATAATATATATATATATTATTTATTTATATTATATTTTTATTATAATAATTCGAAATAGAAGTTTATATAATCTTGTTTTATAATATCAATAATAATATAACTAAATATCTATATAAATTATTTTTTAGAACTATTACTTTATATTTATAATTATATAATAGTATATCTAATATTAAATTAATTTATTATTTAAGAATACCTTTAAAAAGAATATCTAATTAGCTTTTAATAAAACAAGTTTAAAAAATACTTTAAATTATTAAATAAAGTTTTATTAAATATAAATAATAAAAACTTTATTTAATTATTTAAACTTTAAAGATACTTATATATATTAGTAATATTAAAGTTATTTATAAGTTATAATAAATTGTTTTCCTTCTAAATCTATATATATTATAATTCTTAATTATATAATATTTCGAATAAACTTATATTATTTAAAGATATATAAAGTAAAATTAATTAAATATAATTTATTATTAGTAAGAATTTAAACTAATTATTTTAATAATAGTTAATAAAGAATTAAAGTTTTTTTTATAAATAATAATTATAAATCTTAATTTAACTATTTATTTATAGATAATTAATAATTAAAAGTTTAATCTAAATTCTAAATATAATATTAAACTCTTTTTAAAAAAAGAAAATAAACTATAAATTATAATTAAAAAGTATTATTATAAATAGATTATAATATTAATAGATATATTATAAATATAATTAAACTTATTTTTAAATATCGATTATCTTATAATATAAAATAATAATTATTTACTTATTAAGATAATTAATAATAATTAGAATATTATTAAAACTATATTTATCTTTATTAAAATTATAATAATTTATTATAATATATTCTTATATATATATAAAGATTAGTAAGAGGTAAAATAATTTTAATATTTTATTATAAAAGATTAAATTTCTATAATAAATATAGTAATTATAAATATATATATATATATTAAAATAACTAATCTATATTAATAATATAGTTTAGTAAATAAAAAAGTAATCTTCTTAATATTTAGATATATAATTAATATAGAATTATATACTTTATAAATAAAGAATATATAAAAGTTCTAAATATTAAAAATAATAAAATAATTATTATATAAAAGAAGATTACTTTTAAAAGTTAAATAAAGATTATTATAAATAGTTTAGACTTTTAAACTTTATAAACTTTTTAAATTATAGTTAGTTTTAAAAAAATAATTAATAAGAAGAATTAAGAATAAAAGGGAATTAAAAGTATTAAATATAATAATATTAGTTAATAGTTTTTTAAAGATTTTCGAGTTAATCTAACTATTATATAAAAGTTATTATAATTTATTTTGTTTTTTTTATTTATTTTATAATAATAGTTTATTAACTTTATAAATTAATATATTTATAAAAAGATTATCTTTTCTTAAATAATATATAATTAAGAAGTTATAATTTATAAAGAGTTTAATTTATTAAGTTTATTATATATTTAAGAATTTAATAATTATAAAATATTCTAATATCTTATAATCTATATAGATATAAATCTAATATAGAGTTAATATAAACTTAATTTACTAATTACTAAATAATTTAATAATTATAAGTATTTCTTTATTATATATTTTATAATTTAACTTAATTAGTTATATTATCTTTAAGAAGAATATTATAAAGAGTTAGTTTTTATTATATTTTTACGAAAATATATTTATTATAATATTATTTAATATATCTATTTCTAATATATAAAAGAGTAAATAGTTATAATATTAAAGAAGT
>JANHAA010000427.1:0-10934 GCA_026225975.1 Clarireedia hainanense | reverse complement strand
AAGAAAGTTTATTTATATTTAACTTTAAAATATACTAACTACTTTTAATTTTATATTAATAATAGTAAATTATATAAAGTATATAAAATAATAAAAAAAGTTATTATTAGCTTATAAATAGTTAAAATATCTAAGTATTATAAATAAATCTTAATAAAAGTTTATTAGAGATTAAATCAACTTTTAAATTAACTATTAAATTAAAAATTAATTTATTAATTATCTAAAAACTATAAATTATAACTAAGAATTTAAACTAACTAAATAGTCGATTTATAATTTATATTAACTTTAACTAACTATTAATATTATATTAAGATTTTAAACTATAAACTTTTATTTATATTTTAAAAGTTCTTATTATTAATATAATACTAATACTTAATAATATAGATTCGAATTTATTAATAATATAACTAAATAAAAGAATTAATATATTTAAAATAATTAATATTTATAATAAAACTAACTAAATTAAAAGTAAATTAAATAAAATAATTAAAAGAAGTTTATTTTTTAAAACTATTTTAATTAATTTATTTATTTTAAAAGATTTTAATATATATTACTCTTAGTAAAATTTAGAGTTAGTTAATATTTAAAAAGAGATTTAATTAGTTAATTAGATTAAAAAGAATAATTTTAATTTACTTAATAATTTTAAAACTAATTTTTTTTTAAAAAAGTTAGTTTATTAGTTTTAGATTTAATATTTATTATTTAAAAAGTAATAAAATATATTAATAACTAATAAATATTAGAAAATTTAAAATTAGATTATTTATTAATCTTTTTTATAATTAAAAATTTAAAATTAAATTAAAACTATTCTAATCTTTTTTAAATTTTTAATATTAAAAAAGTTAATTAAGAATTATTTAAAGTTAGTTTAATTAATTTAGTTAAAAAAAACTTAATTCTAAATTAAAAACTTTTAAAATTTATTAAAACTAACTTAAATTTTAAAATATTAAATATTAAGTTTTTAAAAGTTATTAACTTAGAATTAGTATAAATAATTAAATTAATATTGAATATTATAATTTCGAAAATTAAGTTTAAATTAAAAATTAAATCTTAATAAACTTTTAAATTTAAATCTTTTCAAAAATCAATATTAAAAGTTTAAAGATTAAATAATTAAAATTAAAATTAAGAAATATATTAATTAGTTTAGAATTAATACTTTTTAACTATTAAATATATTAAAAAGAGTTATTAAAATACTTTTTTAAAAATAAAAGATTTAAAGTTAATATTCAAATTATTTAATTATATTAAAAGCTATTAAAATTAGAATTTACTTTTAATTTTTAACTAATTAATTTTTAAAGGAAAAGTAAATATATTAAAGTTTATTTTATTTTCTTAGTTTTTAATATTAATTAATTTTTTTTAAAATATTTATAAAATTAATCTTTAATTAGAATTAATAATTAATAAATTTAAAAAAACTTATTTAATAAAAATTAAAGGAAAAATATTTAAATTAAATAAAATTAATTAAGAAATTATTAATAAAGTTTATTTAACTATTTTTAACTTATTTTATAAAGTTTATAACTTACTTATTAATATTAGTTATTATTAGCTTAATAATTTAAATTAATTTCTTTTTAAAAGTTAAATAATTAAGATTAATTTTTAATAATTAAATTATTTTATTCTATTAATATTAAAATTCTTTATAATAATTTAATTAGTTTAATTTTATTTTTAATTTATATTTAAAATCTCTTTTTAATAATTAACTATTTAATCTAGTTTTATATAAATAATATTATATTAGTAATTAACTTTATTAGTTTTAAAAAGAATTATTAAATATTAAAAAAAGAAATTAATAAATTATATTCTTTTAAAATAATAAATAATATCGATTTTAATTTTAAGAAAATTAAGTTAATATATCTTTTTATAAGAAAAAACTTAAATCCTTATCTAAATTAATTTAATCTTTTAATAATCTTATTAATTATAATCTAGTAAATTAAATAAAGTAATTAACTTTATTATATAATCTAGTATTATCGAGATATTATTATTATTATTAAAAATCGCGATTTTTACTTTATATTATTGAATTTTCACTTAAAATCTAAAAATATAAAAATATTAGAAAATTATTAAAAATTATTAAAAAAATAAATAAAAAAGATTTACTTTAATTTAATATATTTTTATAAATTTAATAAAACTATTTACTTATTAATATACTTTTTTATTATTAAGATATTTTAGTTATAATTAAAATCTAAATAAGATATATTATAATTTTAATTATTTACTTTATTAATATTAAAGATAATATTAAACTAAACTAGCTTAATTCGATAATATTAAATAATATTAAGTATTTTCTTTTATATTTCTATTAATATTAAATTATAAGACTATTATATAATTATTACTAATAAATATTACTAATATTAGAATATTTACTTTAAATAATAATAATTAAGATATATTCTAAAACTATAATATAAAGTTTAAAACTTTAATTAATTAATAAAGCTTTAACTTTAAAATTTATATAATTACTCTTTTTACTTCTAACTTTTCAACTAATATAATATTTATTAAATTTAACTCTCTAGTTAATATTAATATAAAAATAGATATTAATATATTTTCTTTAATTTCTCTTTACTATTTTAATATTAATATCAATTTTATTTTTTTATTTTTTATTTTTTTTAATATCTTATATAAGTTTAAAACTATAATAAGATAATTAGTAGTTATATTATTAGTAGCTAAGTATATATAAAAGCTATATATATATAATATTATATATAGTAAAAAGATATTAAAAGTTAAACTTTAATAAAGAAAATAATAATAAAAAAAATAAATTCCAACTTCTAATATTAAGAAAAGTATTAAATTAAATAAACTTTAATATATAATATTAAATTAATATTAAAGTAATATTAAATTTAATATTAATAATTTAATAAATTCTAATTTAAGTTCTAAATTAATAAATTAATTAAATTCGAGGTTAGTTAACTAAGTTAAATAATATTTCTAAATATAAATATTAGTTTTTTTTTTAATATCTTATATAAGTTTAAGATTATAATAAAATAGTTAGTAGTTATATTATTAGCAACTAGGTATATATAAAAGCTATATATATATAATATTATATATAGTAAAAAGATATTAAAAGTTAAATTCTAGTAAAGAAAATAATAATAAAAAAGTAAATTCTAACTCTTAATATTAAGAAAAGTATTAAATTGATATTAAAGTAATATTAAATTTAATATTGATAATTTAATAAATTCTAATTTAAATTCTAAATTAATAAATTAATTAAGTCGAGGTTAATTAACTAAGTTAAGTAGTATTTCTAAGTATAAATATTAATATCTTTAATAAATTCTAAGTTAATATCGATTCTAAGTTTAATATTTAATAATAGTAAAAAGTTAAAATAATATATATTAAACTTATCTTCTAATTTAAAGTAGGTTTTAACAAGTAAATAATAATTAATAAAAAGATATTTAGAAATCTTCTTTTTATTATATTTATATTTATTATTATTAGTAAAGTTTAAATAATATATATAAACTTTTATATAGTTATAACTTAGTTTTAAAACGAAATAAAAAATTATTAAAAAAACTTATATAGTTATCTAAATTAATTTAATCTTTTGATATTCTTATTAATTATAACTTAGTAAATTAAATAAAGTAATCAGCTTTATTTTATAATTTAGTATTATTAAGATATTATTATTATTACTAATTTTCAAAGATTTTTACTCTATATTATAAATTTTTTATTAAAAATATTTAAAAAATATAAAAATATTGAAAAATTATTAAATATAATAAAAATATATTAAAAAGAGATTAATAATTAATTAAATAAGTTTTTATAAATTAAACTAGTTTATTTATACTTTTATATATCTTATAGTTTTTAAAATATTATTATTACTACTACTTTTAATACTTCTAGATATTTGATATTAAAGATAATATTAAACTTAAATTATAAAATTATAATAATATTAAAAAATTATTAAAACTTAGAAATCGATATTTTAAATCTTTATAAATTTAAAATACTTTTCTTAATATAAATATACTTTTTTAAAAGTAAGATATTAGTATTATTATAAAGAGACTTTATTAAACTAATTAAAATAATTCTTAGTTTAATAGTATAATAATATTATACTAAACTATATATTAGAAATAAATTTTATATTTAGACTTACTTTATTTAACTAGTTCTCTTACTTAATAAAGAACTTTATTTTTTATTTTTTTTTATTTTTTTTTTTATTTTTTTTAATATTCTATATAAGTCTAAAATTATAATAAGATAATTAATAATTATATTACTAGTAGCTAAATATATATAAAAGCTATATATATATAATATTATATATAATAAAAAGATATTAAAAGTTTAACTTTAGTAAAGGAAATAATAAGAAAAGTAGAATTTAACTCTTAATATTTAAAGAAAGTATTAAGTTTAATAGACTTTAATATATAATATTAAGTTGATATTAAAGTAATATTAAACTTAATATCAATAATTTAATAAGTTTTAATTTAAAGTTAAGTTAAAAAGTTAGTTAACTTCAAAGTTAATTAACTAGATTAAATAATATTTCTAAGTATAAATACTAGTATTTTTAATAAATTCTAAGTTAATATTAATTCTAAGCTTAGTATCTAGTAGTAGTAAGAAGCTAAAATAGTATATATTAAACTTATCTTTTAACTTTAGATAAACTTTAGTAAGTAAATAATAATTAATAAGAAGATATTTAATTATCTTCTTTTTACTATATTTATATTTATTATTACTAGTAAAATTTAATTAGTATATATAAACTTTAATATAACTATACTTTAACTTTAACTAATAGAAGGTATTAATTATAATTTATTTAATTTTAAAGAGAATTAAGATTCTACTTTAGAAGGCTAATTTATAAATTAAAATATAATTAGTTTTAGAATCTTTATTTTATTTAGATTTTATAATTTATATTAAAGTTAATTTCTATTTTTAAATCTTAATATACTTAATACTAATATCGAGATAAATAAAACTAGTTAATTAAAAATCTAGTTTTAAACTAATTACCTCTTTTATTAACTTATTTACTATTTTATTATCTTTTATATTATAATACTCTAGAATTTAAACTAATTTAATATTAATACTTTTATTAATTATTTAGCTATTAATATTATATACTCTTATTAATTATTTTTATTCTAAATTATTATTAAGTAAGTTTAGTTTATATAGTCTAACTTAATTATTATTATAAATAGTATATTCTTATTCTTTTTAAATTAACTAACTAGTTAATTTAATTATCTAAATAATCTTATTCAACTTACTATTATATACTAACTAATTTAAACTAATATTCTATTTATATATTTAGATTAGCTTTTAGTTTAAATTTCAAAGAGTTAATCTAATCTCTATTTTAATCTTAGTTTATAATTAGAACTTATTTATATAAAAGAAAAGTAGATTTAATATTAGTATAAATACTAACTTCTAATAATTTTTAGCTTTATTCTTCTTTGAAAATTAATTAATTCGAATTAAAAATAAATTTAAAGAAGTTTAAAAGGGGAATTTAAATAAATAAATCTTTTCGAGTTTATTTAGATTAACTAGTAAATATATTAATTATTTAATCTAGTCTATTTATATTAGTTTTAATATTAATTTTAATCTTAATTTCAATCTTAACTTCTATTTAGTCTTTAAAAAGTAAAAAGAGTTGAAAGTAAATTCTTAATAACTTTATAACTTTTAATAACTTTATAACTTTTAATAACTTTATAACTTCTAATAATTTAATAGCTTTTAATATTATTTTTTCTTTATTAAAGCTTAATTTTTAATATTACTAAAAATATTCGAAATTATATATACTTAGCTTTAATATATTTAATTATTAATAAGTTAATTATTAATCATTCTATTATAGTTTTAGATTTAAAAAGGATATTAAAATAATAAAATAAATAAATAAATAAAAAGATTTTTAACTTTTATTAGAAAGTCTAATAATTAAAATATTATTTAAACTAACTCTTTTTTAACTTCTTTAATAATTATAATTATTAGGTTTAATCTACTTATTAATATAGTTAATATAAATATAAATATTATTACTTTATTATTACTACTTACTACTTATTATTTTAATCTAAATTTAAATATATTTAATCTTTTAGATATACTAAGTTTAAACCTTTTTAATAAACTTACTTTAAATATAACTATTAACTTTAATATAATTCCTTTTTACTTTCTTAAATAAACTAACTTTTTTTTATTAGAACTTTAGAATAATAAAAATCTAAAAACTATTTTCTTTACTACTTTTATTAATAATTTAACTACTTAGTTTATTTTTAATATTTTAAACTTTTTAATTAAAATAGCTTTAATAACAATTTCCTAGGAAAAGTAGATTTAAATTTTAGATTTAATTAAAGTTTTTAAAGATTATATTATAAATAGAAAAGTTAAAAAAGTTATTAATTAATTAGTTTTTTAGATTAATAATCTCGAATATATTATTTAGAAAGTTAAAACTTATATTAAAAACGAAGTTTAAATTAAACTTATAATTTAAATTAAACTTTTAATAATTTAATTCTTAATAACTTTACTTTTAATAATCTTATTCATTAAAAGTATTAAAACTATTATTCTAGCTAAAGCTTCTTTTACTAATATTATTATTAGTTTAAAAGTTAATAATAATAAATAGAAGATTATTAAATTGAAAACTAAGTTTAAATAAATTAAGTTTAAATTCTTAAATCAACTAATCTTAATCTAAAATACTTTTTTTCTTTTCTTAACTCTTTCTATTTAAAACTTAATTAATAAAGTTTTCGAAGTTAAAAGAATTAAAAAGTTAGTATTATTATTTTATTATTTTAATATCTTTTTTAAATTTAAAACTATAATAAGATAGTTAGTAACTAATCTATTAATAGTTAAATATATAAAGTTAAATTAAATAATAAATTAAAAAATTATTGAAAAAACTTATATAGTTATCTAAATTAATCTAATCTTTTGATATTCTTATTAATTATAATTTAATAGATTGAATAAAGTAATTAGCTTTATTATATAACTTAGTATTATTAAGATATTATTATTATTATCGAAAATCGCGATTTTTACTTTATATTATTAAATTTTTATTTAAAATCTAAAAATATAAAAATATTAGAAAATTATTAAAAATTATTAAAAAATAAATAAAAAAGACTTACTTTAATTTAATATATTTTTATAGACTTAATAAAGCTTTTTATTTATTAATATACCTCCTTGTTATTAAAATACTATTATTATAACTAAAATCCAAATAAGATATATTACGATTTTAACTATTTACTTTATTAATATTAAAGATAATATTAAGTTAAACTAGCTTAATTCAATAATATTAAATAATATTAAATATACTTTCTACTATACTACTAATATTAGATTATAAAACTATTATACTATTATTATTAGTTAAGACTACTAATAATAAGATATCTACTTTAAATAGTAATAATTAAGATATATCCTAAAACTATAATATAAAGTCTAAAACTCTAATTAATTAATAAAGCTTTAACTCCGAAATTTATATAATTACTCTTTTTACTTCTAGATTTTCTATTAATATTATATTTATTAAATCTAGCTCTTTAATTAATATTAATATAAAAATAAATATTAATATATCTTTATTATTTTCCTTTTATTACTTTAATACTAATATCAACTTTATTAGATTTTTAAATATTCTAAGCTCCGACTTATTAATTAAATCTACTTTTAATATAACTACTAGTAATATAATTTACTACTTTCTTAAATAGACTAACTCTTTTATATTTATTAAATTAATAAAAGTATTTAAAGCTAATTTTTAAACTAATACTTAAATATTTATTACAAATAACTTAATTAACTAACTTATCTTTAAAGTTTATAACTTTATCTTTAAAGTAGTATTTATAATTATCTTCTAAAAAAAGTAGACTTTACTATTAGATTTATTACAAGTTTTTAGAGACTATACTGAAAAGAGTATAATTAGAAAAATTACTAATATACTAACTTTACAAGTTAATAACTTAGAATATACTATTTAGAAAATCGAAGTTTAAACTAAATTTAAAATTTAAAAGCTTTTAATTTAACTCTTAATAACTTAACTTTTAATAACTCTAATATTTCTAGTAACTCTTTTATAAAAAGTAATAAAAATTATTTAAAATCTAGTCTAAGCCTCTTTTACTAATATTACTATTAGTATAAGTACTATTAATAAATAGAAAATAGTAGAATCTAAAGTTAAACCTAAATAGGTTAAAACTAAAATAGCTAATTAATTAATTTTAATCTATAATACTTTAACTCTCTTCTTTACTCTTTCAATCTAAAATATTATTAATAAAGTTTTTAAAACTAAAAGTATTAAAAGCTTTATAGTTTCAATTATTACTAGTATTACTAATAAGAAGAACTTAGTATTAATAACTATTTCCTTTTATATAATTAATTTCTTAATAGAAAAGTTTAATATTTAGAAAAATCTTCTTAATTTTAAAAGTATTTAAAAAGATAAACTTTAGTTTAAAATAGTATTATATAAAATCTTTATAACTAATTTTAATACTTTTAAAAGTATAAAACTAGTATTAAATAAAATAAAAACTTTTAATAGCTCTTTAAATCTTAAACTAATTGAAATTTCTTATTAGCTTTTATTAGAAATTAACTAGATAGTTAAAAGAGCTAATTTAATAGTAATCTCTTTTAAGACTATTAAGAAAGTTGAAAAGTATATTAAAAACTAAGTTTATATTACTAAAATTTTAATTAGAGTTAAGAAATTATTAAATATAACTAAATCGATATAATATACTAAATATTAAAGATTTAAGTATATAACTTAATTTTATAAATACTAAGCTAAATATAAACTATATATAAAGCTATATATAACTTTATAATATATTTATAATATTTATAATATCTATAAGAAAGTTTATTTATATTTAACTCTAAAATATACTAATTACTTTTAATTTTATATTAGTAATAGTAAATTATATAAAGTATATAAAGTAATAAAAAAAGTTACTATTAATTTATAAATAGTTAGGATATCTAGATATTATAAGTAAATTTTAATAAAAATTTATTAAAGACTAAATTAGCTTTTAAACTAGTTATTAAATTAAAAATTAACTTATTAATTATCTAAAAGCTATAGATTATAACTAAAAACTTAAATTAACTAAATAGTCAATCTATAATTTATATTAACTTCAACTAACTACTAATATTATATTAAGACTTTAAACTATAAACTCTTATTTATATTTTAAAAATTCTTATTATTAGTATAATATTAATATTTAATAATATAGATTTAAACTTATTAGTAATATAACTAGATAAAGAAATTAATATATTTGAAATAGTTAATATTTATAATGAAACTAGTTAAGTTAAAAACAAATTAAGTAAAATAGTTAAAAGAAGTTTATTTCTTAAAATTATTTCAACTAATTCGTTTATTTTAAAAGATTTTAATATATATTACTTTTAATAGAATTTAGAGTTAGCTAATACTCAAAAGAAGTTTTAATTAGTTAACTAGATTAAAAAGAATAGTTTTAATTTACTTAATAATTTTAAAGCTAAAACCTTCTTTAAAAAAATTAACTTATTAGTTTTAGATTTAATATTTATTACTTAAAAAGTAATAAAGTATATTAATAACTAGTAAATATTAGAAGATTTAAAATTAGATTATTTACTAATCTTTTTTATAATTAAAAATCTAAAGTTAAATTAAAACTATTCTAATCCCTTTTAAATCTTTAATATTAAAAAAGCTAATTAGAATCTCTTTAAAACTAGTTTTATTAATTCAACTAAGAAGAGTTTAATTCTAAGTTAAGAATTTTTAGAGTTTACTAGAACTAGTTTAAATCTTAAAATATTAAATATTGATTTTTTAAAAGCTATTAGTATTAAGCTAATATAGATAATTAGATTAATATTAAATATAGCGATTTTAAAAATCAAGTTTAAATTAAAAACTAAGCTCTAATAAACTTCTAAATTTAAATTCTTTTGAAAATCAATATTAAAAGTTTAAAGACTAAATTAAAATTAAAGTTAAGAAGCTTATTAACTAACTTGAAATTAATACTTTTTAGCTATTAAATATATTAAAAGAAGTTACTAGAATACTTTTTTAAAGACTAAAAACTCGAAGTCAATATTTAAAGTATTTAGTTATACTAAAAGTTATTAAAATTAAAATTTACTCTCGATTTCCAATTAATTAACTTTCGAAGAAAAAGTAAATATATTAAAATCTATTTTATTCTTCTAACTCTTAATATCAACTAGTTCTATCTAAGATATTTATAAAATCGACTTTTAACTAAAACTAGCTATTAGTAAGCTTAAAAGAGCTTATTTAACGAAAATTAAAAGAAAAATTTTTAGACTAAATAAAATTAATTAAGAAATTATTAAGAAAGCTTATATAACTATTTCTAATTTATTTTATAAAGTTTATAACTTATTTATTAATATTAGATACTATTCTATTTACTAATACTAAGTAATTAGTATAATATTTAAAAAAGCTAAAAAGCTAAATTATTTAATTTTAAAAGTTTATAAAATAATCTTATTATTTAATTATCTAGGAAAAGTTAGTAAAAGAATATTAATTAAAAGATTAAACTATTTAATTAAAACTACTAACTTTCTTTATAACTCTTAAATTAGAAATAGATTTAAAAAGTTTATAATCAATACTAAGCTTTTATTAATAATTAAAATCGAAGAAAATTATATAGCTAATCTTAAAATATTAA
>JANHAA010000426.1:0-10960 GCA_026225975.1 Clarireedia hainanense | reverse complement strand
TTATAAATTAATAATATCTTTAAATCTTTAATATTTAAAATAATAAAGTAATTATTATATAATAATAAATTATCTTTAAATTCTAATTTAAAATATAAAATACTTTTCTTTTAATTAATTCTTAAAGTTTAAAGAGAATAGTATTTTTAATTAATTTATAATTATAAATATTTCTTTATTATAAACTTTATAATTAAGTTTAATAGACTATATTATCTTTAAAAAATAAATTACTAGAAGTTAATTATTATTATATTTTTATAATAATATATTTATAATAATATTATCAAATATATTAATTTCTAATATATATAGAAGATTATAATTATAATATTATAAAAGTAAAATAAAGGTTAATATCTTTTTTAAAATATTAAATATTTATTAATAGTTTATATTAAAGTTAAAAAGAATAATTAATTTTATTAAATTAATTAAAAGCTTTATAAAAATATTAAAGTTACGAATAAATTATTAATAAAAATTATAAAAATTTAAAAAAGATTAAATACTTTTAATAATAGTTAAATATCTTTATTTTTAAATTATAATAACTTTTTTAAAATCGACTTTAATATTATTAATTAAAATAATAAATCTAAGATACTTTATATATTTAATATCGAATTTATACTTCTTTAAATTAGTTTATAAATTAGTTTATAAATTAGTATCTTTAAGTTTTTAAAGTATTATAATAATATAAATAATATATTTAAGTTTATTTTTAAAATAAATTAAAATATTATTTAAATATACTATATAAAAAATATTAAGATAATTAAATAAAATATTATTTATATAATATTAATAAGTAGTTAAATTATTAGTTAGTTTAAAAAGTATAATTTTATACTTATAAATATTATATTAAATTTAGAATATTATATATTCTTTAAAAGCTAAGTTTATATAAATATAATAGAATATTTAATAAATATTTAATTTTATAAATACTTTTATTTTAAAAAACTAAATTAAAATCTTATTAATTAATAAAAGTAAATATTAATTTTTATAAGTAAAAGTATTAAAAGTGTTAAAGTTAATATATAAATATAAAAAACTATTAAACTTTTTTATAAATAAAATAAAAATAATAAAGAGTATTTAACTAAATTTAATAAAACTTTTAATTAAATTATCTATAATATATTCTTTAATTACTTCTAATTCTTCTAATAATATTTTATAAAAAGAATTATATTTAAAAGTTTTTTTATTATTATCTTCTAATTAGATTTTATAATTATAAAAATAATAAAGTAAAAGAATATTTAATTTAGTTTTAAAGAATATATAAATATAAATAATATATTTAATTAAAATAAATAGTTTATTAGATTTAATATTTATAAAAGAATATAAAACTATATTTCAGTTTATTAAAACTAATAATTATATAACTAAAATAATAAAGTTTTATTTAAAAGTTTATTATTCTTTATACTAATTAATAAAATAATCTACTTTATATAAAATAATTATAAATAACTTATTATTACTACTATTTTTATAAATATATATTATAATAATAATTAAAATTATATATATTTTAATAGTATTTAGTTTTTTTTATATTATAAATATTAATAATATAAAATATTTTAATATTTTTTTATAATCTTTATTAATAAAATAATTTATAAAAAAATAAATATAATAACTTTTATTAATCTTATAAATAAAATTTATATATTTTTTATTTTTATTTTCTTCATTAATTAAATTAATTAATAATTTAAATTATTAATAAAATATTTTAAAAATAATATTATCTTTTTAAATTAAATAATAATAAATATTTTATATTTTATACTATTTAATTAAGTTTATTAAAAAGTAAATAATATTTTATATTTTATATTATTGAATTAAGTTTATTAAAAAGTAAATAATATTTTATATTTTATATTATTTAATTAAGTTTATTAAAAAGTAAATAATATTTTATATTTTATATTATTTAATTAAGTTTATTAAAAAGTAAATAATATTTTAATTAATAAATTAGAAGTATATTTTATATATATATATTACTTTTTAATAAATTATAATATAAAATCTTTAATTTATTTAATAATATATTAATATTTAGAATTATTATTTCTAAGATTATTAATATATTAATAATTTTAACTTTTAATTATTTTTTTTATATATAAATAAAAGTTTCTTAATTATTAGAAAACTTAGATTTTAAAAAAAAACTTTAATTAATATATAATTTATTAAAGTTAGAAGTTAAATTTAAAAAATAATTTAAAGTTATTATTATAAATATTATAAAATTGAAGTTTAGAATATATTATATATTTAATAGTAAGTTAAAATAAAACTATTATTTTATATAATTTATAAATATAATAAACTAGTTTTATATTTATTTTATTTATTTATTTTATTAATATAGTAATTATTAAATTTAAAAGAATTAAAATAATAAAAATTACTATTAATAATTTAAAAGTAAAGAAAAGTTTTTAAATATTTTTATTTTTATTTTTATTTTTATTTTAACTTTGTTATAAATAAATATTAATATTATAATTAAATTAATTAAAATTTAATTAATATAAATAAATAAATATAAAAGTTTTATTTTTATTTTATTTTAAAAATAATTTATCTTTTATTTAAAATAATATTTAAATAAGTTTAAAAGATTTTTAAATATTAAAAAGCTTTTAAATATTAAATCAAATTTTTAAAAAGATAATTATAAAGTTTTTTTATATAAAAGTTTAATTAAAGATATTATTTAAAATTATATATAAATACTTTTAATAAAGTATTTAATATATAATTATAATTTTAAGTTTTAAGATTTATAATAAATTTATAAGTAAAAATATAAAAAGAAAAGAAAAGAAAGTAATATTATATATTAATAATATTAGAATAAATTTACTTTTATTATTTAAAAAATCTTAATAATAATTCGAAACTAAAAAAGAATTTAATTATTAATATATTTTAGAAAACTATTAATATAATTAAAAGAATAAATAAATTATAAATAATATAATAAAATTACTAGTAAAAGTATTAAATAATATAATAAAATTACTAGTAAAAGTATTAAATAATCCTAGAACTTACAACTAGAGAGTTAAGAAGAGTTTAAAATCAAGAGAGTTTATATATAGTAAAGAGGTTATATATACTGTTTAGGGAGTACGTGCTCAAAGCACGTGCCACAGGCTGACATGTGATACAATCGTTCACAATCGTTCGCAATCGTACACAATCGTTCAGAATTGTGATATCTAGTTTGTCCAGGTATTTTGCGTCGACGATATGAGGGAGTCTTTGTGTTACCTGTGCCGGTGCTTGGACTTCGAATCCCTAGTCCGAGACGAGTTGCCAAAGTCTCATGGTATTAGCTACCGCTTAGGAACCGTCTCTGAGCTGAAGACCCGCCAGTCTGGTTGTCAGTTCTGCCACCTGGTTATTTGCGCTATTTCTTCATCATGGAAGCAATCGCCACCGGAATCAATTGATGGAAATCCAATAGCTTGCACACTCCGAAACCGTGCTGATTGTGTCATCACAGCAAACGACACAGCTCCATCGTATAGCGAGAACTGGGCTAGCAATGAATATCTCTTCTCTAGCTGTCGCATCACAATCACGTGTGACAGGGCGCCGCCAGGATGTCCTGAAGTCGTGGAGATACAAGCTATTGACAATAACTGCGATACTAAGGGACTCTTTGATGATCAGAAGTTGCTTAGTCGACGACCAGAGGACAGATTACAGAGCATAGATTTCGATCTAGTGAGGAAATGGACATCTTACTGCGAAGGATTTCATGGAGATGTGTGCAATCCGGACGCTATTCCAAGCGGCAGCCACAACAATTACCTTTCATGTTTTCGGCTTATCGATGTTTCACAGAATTGCATTGTCGACGCCGAACAAGGTTGGAGATATGTAGCATTGTCATATGTTTGGGGGAATGCGCCAATGCTGAAGCTTACTTTGTCAAACAAAAGCGCTATGTACTGCAAGGGCTCTCTTACTTCTGGGAATTATTCAGTTCCTCAAACTATTAAAGATGCCATAGCTGTCGTCAAGCGACTAAATAAGAGTTACATTTGGGTAGATGCCTTGTGCATTGTCCAGGACGATCATAGCGAAAAGGGGAAAGTCATAGGAGAAATGGATCTTATCTACAGCCGCGCTGAACTTACACTAGTTGCTGCTTCATCAAGCAGCGCAACTTCAGGACTTCCCGGCCTAATCCCTGGAAGTCGAGAAACGAAATCTTACGATGAGAGGATGGTGTTTAAAGCAGAAGACGGATCTCAACGAACGCTTTCTCTTGCACGATCTCGACCCTTAGCACTCATCAATGTATCCAAATGGAACTCCCGCGGGTGGTGCTATCAGGAAAGGCTATTCTCGCATCGGATGCTTCTCTTCACTAATGAACAGCTGATTTTTTGGTGTGGAAAAAGCTCTTGGTGTGAAGACACAGTCTTGGAGAGCGATGATCCTCATATTTTCCTCGAAGATAATCCCCTCTATGGATTTGGCATCAGAAACGATCAATCAGGTTCATTTATGGGGAAGGTTTTGAATTCATCGACTACTTCGTTATTCGAGTTCTACTGCAAGAGTGTCACAGAGGTTTGCCGGCGCGATTTATCTTTCGAGGGTGATATCTTAGACGCATTCGCAGGGTTGCTGCGTTCAATCAAATCTTCGTACAAATCTCCAGATCGTTCCCTGACTTTTCATTTTGGACTACCATCAACATGGTTTGAACAGGCATTGCAATGGACTCCCAATCTCATATCAAAGGTACAGAGAAGAAGTGCGAAGTACCATACGGCATCAGCACTGGAGGTTCCATTTCCCTCTTGGTCATGGTCGGGGTGGACAGGCCAGGTCGAATTCGAATACCCTCAGAAAATCGAGGCTCTGACACATCCTGAGATAAAGTGGTACATTGTCGATACAAGTGGCTCGATAATTCCGCTGCATACAGGAGAAGGTTCAGAAAGTCCCTCACACCCTCTACCACCGTGGGCTAAGACCTCAACGCAGCCTCGACAACTTCGAGATAGGTGGAAACCTAAGGGTTCACCAACAGATGTTCAGCTCAGTGTGCTTGGCCCGACTTATCTGGATGCTGATCCAGCATCACATCTCCTTCTATTTTATTCTAGTTGCGCTCTTCTGCCTATAGTGGAAAGACATGATAGTCTTAGCAACCAAGAAAACTGCTCTCGCCCAACATGTCAGTATTTCATTATAGGTGAAAGTAAAGGCCGGATCAGTCTTGATACTGATTGGATCGCAAATCATCCTGCCTCATGTTACGAATTCGTTGTCATCGCAAGGCAGGTCCAAGGGCGTGACTGGAGAGATCCTGGAAATGAAGATTCGCTTGTTGTAATGCTGATTGAACGTTGTGGCAGTATTGCATACCGAGTTGGCGTGGGAATCGTAGCAGAGGTAGCTTGGGCCAGTACAGTTTCCGAATGGAAGCTTATACAGCTAGGCTAAAGTATTGTTACGACCAGGTCACGAGACAACTAGGGGCTATAAACTCAAGGCTACAACTAGTCATAGGAGAACCCTAGGTTTAAACATAGCGTCCTACTACTTCCTAGCAGTCCCAGCTGGTGGGACTAATAAGACTGATAAGACCGAAGGGAATCCTACTATTTCCCGGTAGTCCTAGCTAGTAAGACTGATAAGACTAATAGAACTAAAAGTCTATATAACTGTAGAAGTGAACAGCTCCTGCACATTCCTGATCACCTGTAGTACCCACAGAATAGTGTAATTCGTGACATATAAAAGCTCATTCAGGATACCTATAAAAGGTTCCTATTTTCCATAGTTTAGATAGATCAATCAAGTTACTTCATTTAACAGTTATGCGCTCTCGATTCCGACAATAATAACTTGCTTGATTCTCTCTTACAATCGCTTCCAAGCACTACTCTTTTTTACCCTTCCAAGCGGATCACATTCTCAGCGGATCATATTCAAAGCGGATCACATTCCCAGTAGATCATACCCCCAGCGAAACACATTACAAGCGGATCTCTTCCAAAAATGGCAGAAAAATCCCAAGTTATCACAATTGAAACCCGGATTCACAAATTCACGAAATGCTCAACTTCCAACACCTAGACCTAAAGAAATAATCACAACTACAAATATTCCTATAGTTGATAATCTGCCTAGCGACGACGAGGATTTCCAAGATACCGTTAACGCTCCTTTGCCAGAAGAACACCAGCTGTCAAACGACACAGGCAATTTTGCACCTCGAGCACAAGAAATCTCTATTTCTCTCAGTACAGCTAATGTCGTCACGGGTCCTCGAGAGAGAAAGGCACCTCATTCCACATAGACAGTATAGTTAAGCCAACGACCTTCATTAAAGTATTATATATTCAGCTCTTTTCTTGTATCCTAAGAGAAACGACTATATCGATTAGCTCTCTTGCTAGTATTAACATACTAGTATAAAATCAAGAATCACAAATTCGAGCTAGTAGCCGGGAACAAGGAGATTAATATAATCGTCGAAAAAAGTACTTTTATTACTATTAAATATAATCTAATCAACTTTAAATATATTATTATAATACTATTTAAAAAGATTTTTAAATATAAATTTATAAAAGTTAAATTCTTAAATATATTTAAAATAAAAGAATAATAATTATATTTATATAAATATATTAATAATTTAAATTTTTTATTATTATAATTCTTTTTATAATTTTTAATTTTAAATTATAATAATATAATATTATTAATATATTAAAAAAATTAAATAAAAATAATTAATTATAAAGATATTATTAAAATTATTATAAAAATTAAATATAAAATTAGTAATAATTAATTTTTTAAAGAAATATTTATTTATATAATATTATTATAAACTTAGATTATTTATTAATTATTACTAATTTTATATTTAATTTTTATAATAATTTTAATAATATCTTTATAATTAATTATTTTTATTTAATTTTTTTAATATATTTAATATATTTTTCTATTCTAATATATTTAATATATTATATTTTTTATATTTTCTTATTATTCTTTTTAATATTATATTATTTTTCTTTATTTTATTACTTTTTATTCTTATAATATTATAATAAATTCTTTTAAAGTTAATAGTATATTATTTATTAATATTATTATAAATATTTTAATTAATTTCTTTTTAAAATTATATTTTATATACTTTTTTATTTTAACTAAATATTAATACTTTATATTAAAGATATTTAATTTATTTAACATCTTTTCTATTTAATATAATTAATATTCTTTATTTATAATATTATTATATTACTAATAATTCTATAATTATTATAAATATTATTATAATTTCTATTCTTTTAATTATATATACTTTTATATTTATTTCTACTTTTACTCTTTTATTATTTATATTTCAATCTATATATATATTTTTTACTTTTTATAATCTCGATTATATATAGTTTTAATATAAATATTATAATATATTTTATTAATAAAAGATATTAATTATAAAAATTAATATTTATTATAAATTATATTATATAAAAAATAAAGTTATATTTAATTTATTATTTATATTATTAAAAGTTTTATAATCTTTATATAAAGATAATACTTTTTAAATAAGATAATTTTAATATTAGATTTAAATTTATAATTTAACTTTAACTTTTATATTTATTAATTATATTAAAAATACTTAATTAAATAATTAATAAAATATATAAAAAAAATTATATTTATAATAATTTATATTATTTATAAAGTCTATTAAATAATTTTAAATTTATATTTATTTAACTTTTCTTTTATAATCTAAATTTTATTACAATTATTTATATTTAATATAATAATAAATTAAATAAAAGAATTATTTTTATATTTTATAATATATTATTAAATATAAGAATATAAAAAGATTAAATTATATATTTAAATCTTTAATATTTAATATATTATATTAACTTTATTATATTGAATAGCTTTTTTATTTTAATTAAGATTTTAATAATATATATTTAATTTTTTATATACTTTTTAACTTTCTTAATAGTTTTAAAAAAAATTATTATTAATTTTATTTTTTTAACTATTTAATTAACTTTTAATAAAAATTAATAAGATATTCTAATTAATTTAAAATTTAAAAAGTTATTAAAAGTTTTAATCTTTTTTAATATTAATTTTATACTTTTAAAAGTATTAAAGTAATTAAACTAATTAAAATATAAAAAATTATTTGAAAAAACTTATATTATTATTTAAATTAATTTAATCTTTTAATATTCTTATTAATTATAGTTTAATAAATTAAATAAAGTAATTAGCTTTATTTTATAATTTAATATTATTAAAATATTATTATTATTACTAATTTTCAAAGATTTTTACTTTATATTATAAATTTTTATTAAAAACTTTAAAAATATAAAAATATCGAAAAATTAATAATAATAATAATAAATTATTAAAAGAAAGTTAATATTTAGTTAAATAAGTTTTTATAAATTAGATTAATTTATTTATATCTTTATATACTTTTTAATTTCTAAGATATTATTATTATTATTATTATTTCTAATATTTCCGAATATTTAATATTAAAGATAATATTAAATTTAAATTATAAAATTATAATAATATTAAAATAATATTAAGAAATTAGAAGTAATACTTTAAATCTTTATAAACTTAAAATACTTTTCTTAATATAAATATATTTCTTTAAAAGTAAAATATTAATATTATTATAAAAAGATTTTTAATTTTTACTAGAAAGTTAAATAAATAAAATATTATTTAAACTAGTTTTTATCTAATTATTTCTTTAGTAATTATAATTATTAAATTTAACTTTTTTATTAATATAACTAATATAAATATAAATATTATTACTTTATTATTATTATTTATAATCTATTACTTTAATTTAAATTTAGATATATTTAGTCTTTAAGATATATTAAATTTAAACTTTTTAATAAATCTACTTATAACAGATATATTGTAAAAAGATTTATATCGACTTTAGAATATTAAACTACTGAAAGAAGAATTATATATAGAGGAGAGTATAAAGCTTTAAATAGTTTATTTAACTTAGAGCTAATAATTAGTAATACTTTTAATATAATATCTTAACTAGTTATTTAACTTTACTTAGTAGGTTTAAATATATATTATATATATACGACTTATTATACAATTATTATATTACTTCTCTTTTTAAAAAAGCTTGCTTTTAAATATTTTTAAAAAAGTAACTTAAAGTTTTAAATAATAATAAATTAGAAGAAAGAAAGAAAGTAAAAGTATAAAGATCTTTTAATCTAAATTATCTTTAATTTATTTTTTAATTTTAATTATATTTATATTTATAAGTTCGGATAAAAATACTTATAAATAATAAAACTAATTATAAGTAAAGTAAAGTAATTACTATTATTACTAAGACTAAATTAAAAGTATAAATATAAGTATAAATATAAATAAATATAAACTTGTAAAGTATTATATAAAGTATATAAACTTTTTAAAGTTATTAAGTTTATATAATTAATTTTTTTTATTTATTTTAATATTCTATATAAGTTTGAGATTATAGTAAAATAGTTAGTAGTTATACTACTAGTAATTAGGTGTATATAAAGGCTAAGTATATATAATATTATATATAGTAAAGAGATATTAAAAGTTAAACTTTAGTAAAAGAAATAATAATAAAAAAGGTAAATTCCTACTTTTAATATTAAGAAAAGTATTAAGCTAAATAGACTTTAATATATAATATTAAACTGATATTAAAATAATATTAAGTTTAATATTGATAATTTAATAAATTCTAATTTAAATCCTAAATTGATAAATCAATTAAGTTTAAAGTTAGTTAACTAGGTTAAGTAATATTTCTAAGTATAAATACTAGTATCCTTAATAAATTTCAAGTTAGTATCAATTCTAGATTTAGTATCTAAAAGTAGTAGAAAGTTAAGATAATATATATTAAGTTTATCTTTTAATTTAAAACAAGTTTTAATAAATAAGTAATAGTTAATAAAAAGATATTTAAAAATCTTCTTTTTTTTATATTTATACTTATTATTACTAGTAAAGTTTAAATAGTATATATAAGCTTTTATATAATTATAGTTTAGTTTCAATTAATAAAAAGTACTAATTATAATTTATTTAGTTTTAAAGAGAATTAAGATTTTATTTTAGAAAGTTAATTTATAAATTAAAGTATAATTAATCTCGAAGTCTTTATATCTAAACTTTATAGTTTATATTAAAACTAATTTCTATTTCTAAAACTTTATATACTTAATATTAATATTAAAATAAACAAAGTTAATTGATTAAAAGTCTAGTTCTAAACTAATTACTTCTTTTACTAATTTATCAACTATTTTATTACTTTCTATATTATAATATTTTAGGATTTAGACTAACTTGATACTAGTATTTTTATTAACTATTTAGTTACTAATATTATATACTTTTATTAGCTATTCTTACTTTAGATTATTATTAAGCGAGTTTAGCTTATATAATTCAATTTAATTATTATTATAAACTATATATTCTTATTTATTTTAAACTAATTAGCTAGTTAATTCGATTATTTAAATAACTCTTTTTAATTTACTATTATATATTAATTGATTTAGACTAATATTCTATTTATATATTTAGATTAGCTTTTAATTTAAGTTTAAAAGTATTAATTTAACTTTTATTCTAGTTTCGGTTTGTAATTAGAACTTATCTATATAAAAGAAGAGCTAGTTTAATACTAGTATAGATATTAACTTCTAATAATCTTTAACTTTATCCTCTTTTGAAAATTAACTAATTCGAATTAAAAAGAGGTTTTTTTTTTTTTTTTTTTTTTTATTCATTTTAACGACCTGTGTGAGTCTGAGAC
>JANHAA010000425.1:0-11059 GCA_026225975.1 Clarireedia hainanense | reverse complement strand
TTATATATAGTCTATATTTAACTTAGTATTTATAAAATTAAATTATATACTTAAATCCTTAATACTTAGTATATTATATCAATTTAATTATACTTAGTAGCTTTTTAACTCTAATTGAAATTCTAGTAATATAAACTTGGTTTTTAATATACTTTTCAACTTTCTTAATAGTTTTAAAAGAGATTATTATTAAACTAACTCTTTTAACTACTTAGTTAGCTTCTAATAAAAGTTAATAAGGAGTTTCGATTAGTTTAAAATTTAAAAAGCTATTAAAAGTTTTTATTTTATCTAATATTAGTTCTATACTTTTAAAAGTATTAAAGTTAGTTATAGAGATTCTATATAATATTACTTTAAACTAAAGTTTATCTTTTTAAATACTTTTAAAATTAAGAAGATTTTTTTAAATATTAAGTTTTTTAATTAAGAAATTAGTTATATAAAAAGGAGTAATTATTAATACTAAGTTCTTTTTATTAATAGTACTAGTAATAATCGAGATTATAAAGTTTTTAATACTTTTAACTTTAAAAACTTTATTAATAGTATTTCGAATCGAAAGAGTAAAGAAAGAAGCTAAAGTATTATAAATTAAAATTAATTAATTAGTTATTTTAGTTTTAATCTATTTAAACTTAATTTTAAATTCTACTATTTTCTATTTATTAATAGTACTTATACTAGTAATAATATTAGTAAAATATAGCTCGGCAGTATTCAGTCTTCAACTTAAAAAAACGAAAAATCATCGAAAAAACCTATACAATTATCTAAATCGATTTGATCTTTCGATATTCTTATTAATTATAGCCCAGTAGATCGAATAAAGTAATCGACTTTGTTATACAACCTAGTACTATCGAGATATCGTCGTTATCGCTGAAAATCGCGATTTTTATTTTATATCGTCGAATTTTTATTTAAAACCTAAAAATATAAAAACATTAGAAAATCATTAAAAATTATTAAAAAAATAAATAAAAAAGACTTATTTCGACTTAATATATTTTTACAAACTTGATAAAGCTTCTCGCTTATTAATATATTTCTTTATTATTAAGATACTACTATTATAACTAAAATTTAAATAAGATATATTACAATTTCAATTATCTACTTTATCGATATTAAAGATAATATTAAGCTAAACTAGCTTAATTCGATAATATTAAATAATATTAAGTATACCTTCTACTATACTATTAATACTAGACTATAAGACTATTATACTATTGTTATCAGTTAAAACTATTAATAATAAGATATTTACTTTAAATAGTAATAGCTAGGATATATCCTAAAGCTATAATATAAAGTTTAAAACTCCGACTAACTAATAGAGCCTTAGCTCCAAGATCTATTTAACTATTTTCCTTTCTAGCTTTTTAATTAGTACTATATTTATTAGATCTAGCCCTCTAGTCAATACTAATATAAAAATAGATATTAATATATCTTCTTTACTTCCTCTTTACTACTTTAATACTAATATCGACTTTACTAGATTCTCGGAGATTTTAAACTCCGACTTACTAGCTAGACCTACTCCTAATATAACTACTAGTAATATAACTTATCACTTTCCTAAATAGATAAACCTCTTTATATCTACTAAACTAATTAAAGTATTTAAGACTAATACTTAAGTAACTATTATAAATAACCTAGTAAACTAACTTATTACTAAAACCTATAACTTGATCTTCAAAACCGTATCTATAACTATCTTTCGAGAAAGATAGATACTATTTTTAAACTTAATATAAATCTTTAAGAATTATATTAAAAAGAGTATAATTAGAAAAATAACTGATATACTAGCTTTCTAAGTAAATAACCTAGAATATACTATTTAGAAGATCGAAGCCTAAGCCAAGTCTAAAGCCTAGAAGCTTTCGGTCTAGTTTCTAGTAACTTAGCTCCTAGTAACTTAACTCCTAGTAACCCTCTTATAAAAAGTTACGAAAATCGTTTAAAATCCAGCTTAAGTCTCTTTTGTTAATATTACTATTAGTACAAGTATTACTAATAAATAGAAAATTATAGTATCTAAAGCTAAGTCTAAATAGGCTAAAGCTAAATCAACTAACTAGTTAATTCTAATCTATAATACTCTAGCTCCCTTCTCCGCTCTCTCGATTTGAAATACTATTAATAAGGTTTTTAAGGTTAAAAGTATTAAAAGCTTAGTAGTCTTAACTATTACTAGTACTACTAATAAGAAGAACTTCGTATTAATAACTATTCTCTTTTATACAACTAATTTCTTAATTGAAAAGCTTAATATTTAGAAAAATCTTCTTAATTTTAAAAGTATCTAAAAGAATAAACTTTAGTTCAAAGTAGTATTATATAAGATCTTTATAGTTAACTTTAATACCTTTGAAAGTATAGAACTAGTATTAAATAAGATAAAAACTTTTAATAGCTCTTTAAATCTTAAACTAATCGGAACTTCTTATTAGCTTTCGTCGGAAGTTAACTAAGTAGCTAAAAGAGCTAATTTAGTAATAATCTCTTTTAAAACTATTAAAGAAGTCGAAAGATATATTAAGAACTGAGTTTATATTACTAGAATCTTAGTCAAAGTTAAAAAGTTACTAAGTATAGTTAAATCGATATAATATATTAAATATCAAGAATTTAGGTATATAATTCAATTTTATAAATACTAAGCTAAATATAGACTATATACAGAACTATATATAACCTTATAATATACTTATAATATCTATAATATCTATAAAAAAGTTTACTTATACTTAGCTCTAAAGTATACTAATTACTTTCAATCTTATACTAGTAATAGTAAATCGTATAAAATATATAAAGTAATAAAAAGAGTTACTATTAGCTTATAAATAACTAGAATATCTAAGTATTATAAGTAAATCTTAACAAAAGTTCATTGAGGATTGAATTAGCTCTTAAACTAGCTATTAAGTTAAAAATTGATTTATTAATTATCCAAGAGTTATAGATTATAACTGAGGACTTAAACTAACTAAATAGTCGATTTATAGCTTATACAAGTTTCAACCAACTACTAGTATCGCACTAAAACTTCAAACTATAAACTCTTATTTATATTTTAAAAGTTTTTGCTACTAGTATAATACTAGTACTTGATAATATAGATTCAAACTTATTAGTAATATAACTAAGCGAAGGAATTAATATACTTGAAATAGTCAATGTTTACAACGAAACTAGCTAAGTTGAAGGCGAATTAAGTAAAATAATCGAAAGAAGTTTATTTCCTAGAACTATTTTAACTAATTCGTTTATTTTAAAAGATTTTAATATATATTATTTTTAATAGGACTTAGAGTTAATTGATATTTAAAAGAAGACTTAATTAGTTAATTAAATTAAAGAGAATAATCTTGATTTACTTAATAACTCTAAGACTAAAACTTTCTTTAAAAGAGTTAGCTTATTAGTTTTAGATCTAATATTTACTACTTAAAGAGTAATAAAGTATATTAATAACTAGTAAATACTAGGTAATTTAAAATTAGATTATTTACTAATCTTTTTTATAATTAAGAATCTAAAGTTAAACTAAAACTATTCTAACCCTCTTTAAATTTTCGATACTAAGAAAACTAATTAGGATTTCTTTAAGACTAGTCTTATTGATTTAATTGATAAAAGCTTAGTTCTAAGTCAAGAACCTTTAAAGTTTACTAGAACTAGCTTAAACCTCGAAGTATTGAATATTAAGTTTTTAAAAGCTATTAGTATTGAACTAGTATAGATAATCGGGCTAGCGTCGAATATAGCGATTTTGAAAATCAAGCTTAAACTAAGAGTTAAGCTTTGATAGACCTCTAAGTTTAAATCTCTTCGAAAGTTAATATTAAAGGTTTAAAGATTAAATCAAAGTTAAGAAACTTATCAACTAGCTTGGAATTAATACTTTTCAGCTATTAAATATATTAAAAGGAGTTACTAGAATACTTTTTTAGAGACTAAAAACTCGAAATCAATATTTAAAATATTTAGCTATATTAAAAGCTACTAAAGTTGGAATTTACCTTCGATTTCTAACTAATTAACTTTCGAAGGAAAAGTAAGGATATTAAGGTTTATTTTATTCTCCTAGCCTTTAATATCGACTAGTCCTTTCTAGAATACTTATAAAGTTGATCCCTAGCTAGAACTAGTAATTAGCGAGTTTAAGAAAACTTATTTAGCGAAAATCAAAGGAAAAACTCCTGAGTTGAATAGAATTAGCTAGGAAATTATCAATAAAGCTTATCTAGTTATTTTTAACTTATTTTTCAAGATTTATAGCCTACTTATCAATACTAGCTACTACTCTACTTACTAGTACTAAGCAACTAGTACAATACTCAAAAAAGCTAAAAAGCTAGATTACTTAATTCTAAAAATTTATAAAATAATCTTACTATTAAACTACTTTGGAAAAGTTAGTAAAAGGATATTAGCTAAAAGACTAAGTTATTTAACTAAGACTATTAGCCTTCTTTATAGCTCTTAAATTAGAAGTAGACTTAAAAAGTCTATAGTTGATATCGAGCTTTTACTAGTAAATAAAATTGAAGAAAATTATATAACTAAGTTTAAAATATTAATCTTATTCCTTGATATCAAAAAGGCTTTTGATTATATATCTAAGAATCGATTACTAGTTATTTTAAAAGAGCTTAGACTTCCAATTAGCTTAATAATTTAGGTTAGCTCCTTTTTAGAAACTAGATAACTAAAGCTAGCTTTCGATAACTAAATTAAACCTTTTTATCTTATTAATACCGAGATTCCCCAAGGTAACTCGATTAGTCCGATTTTATTCTTGATTTATATTCAAGATCTTTTCCCGATAATTAACTATTTAGTCTAGTTTTATATAAATAATATCGTACTAGTAGCTAGCTTTACTAGTTTTAAAAAGAATTATCAAATATTAGAAAGAGAAGTTAATAAGCTATATTTCTTTAAAACAGCGAATAGTATTAATTTTGATCTTGAGAAAACTAAGCTAATATACTTTTTTATAAGAGATTTAGTAACTTATTTAGTTAAATTACTAAATTAACAAGTAATATACTCCTCTAAGCTAGTAAGATAGTTTGGGATTTAGTTCGATAATACTCTTAAATTTAAAAGTTATACTACTATCTAGATTAGTCAAACTAAATTAATATTTCTTCAAGTTAATCGACTAGCTAATATCTAAACTAGTTTATCCCCTTTTGTAATATACTAGCTATATATCGCTTATATTACTAGTATTTTAGACTATAACTCCCTAATTTAATATAAAGGACAAACTAGCTTTAAAGCTTAACTTCGATTACTTTAAAATCTAACTCTCTGGAAAATACTAAGTATTTTTAAGACTAGTTCTATTTCGGCTATAGATTCTGAAGTTGTACTAATACTCTTTGATATCTATCTTGCTAATATTACCTATTAATATACTTTCTAGTCTTTTAAACTCTCAAAAGACTACCTAATTTATAAAATACTTTAGGAAGGTTACTAGAAGCTACTAGGTTATTAAGAGCTGTTAGGTTACTAGGAGTTACTGGATTATCGGGAGCTAGGTTACTAGGAGCTATAGGGTTATTAGAAGCTGTAGAGTTACTAAGAGTTATAGAGTTACTAGAAGTTTATTTCTAGTTCTAACCTCTTATACCTTCTAAGGACTAGATAGAAATCGAGACTAAAGCTAAGACTAAAGCTAATATTAAAGCTAGTATAAATAGACTGGATTAGGTAATCAATATACTCGCTAGTTGACCTAAATAAGTTTGAAAAGATTTATCTATTTAAATTCCCTCTTTAAATACCTCTAAGCCTATTTTTAGTCCGAATTAGTCAATTTTCGAAGGAGAATAAAGCTAAAAATTACTGGGAGCTAGCCTCTATACTAGTATTAAATTAGCTTTCCTTTTATACAAATAGATCCTAATTGCGAACTAAAACTAGAATAAAAGTTAGACTAACTCTTTTAGATTTAAACCAAAAGCTAATCCGAGTATATAAGTGGAATATCGGCCTAAATCAGCTAGTGTACAATAGCGAGCTAGAAGAAGTTACTCAAGTAGTCGAATTAGCTAGCTAGCTAGCTTAACAAGAATAGGAATATATAGTCTATAGCGATAACTAAGCTAGACTATATAAGCTAAACTTGTTTAATAACAACCTAGGACAAGAATAGCTAATAAGGGTATATAACGTTAATAGCCAAATAGTTAATAAAGGCGCTAGTATCAAACTAGCCTAGGTCCTAAGGCATTGCAATATAAAAGGCAATGAAATAGTAGATAAACTAGCTAAAGAGGTGACTAGCTTGGAACTAGACTTTTAATCAATTAGCTTCACTTATCTTAGTGCTAGTATCAAGTGTATTAAGACTTAGGAATAGGAATTAGCTTTAGTTCAAACTACAAAGTTTAAATAAGATAAAGATCCTAGAACTAATTATACTTTAATCTACAAATTAGCTTTTTGAAGTAAAATCTCGATCCTCCCTAAGACTAAGTGAGCTATAGCTAGCGCCTTTTATTAGCTAAAGCTAGAGTATAGCTATATTAAGGCTTATATATACCGATTAGGCTTTACTAGCGATAACAAATATAAATATAGTAAAAAGGAGACTCTTGAATATCTCTTTATTAGCTACTATCTATTTACTAAAGCCCGCTTTAAGCTAAAAGACAAGTTTAATATATATTATTTTAACTTCCTACTATTATTGGATACTAAGCCTAGAATCGACGTTAGCCTAGAATTTATTAAGGATACTAGTATTTGTACCCAGAAATACTACCTAACCCGATCAGTTAATCTCGATCTCGATTAATTTATTAATTTGGGACTTAAATTAGAATTTATTAAATTGTCAATATTAAGCTTAATATCACTTTAATATTGTATATTAAGGCCTATTTGGCTTAATAATTTCCTTAATATCAGGAGTTAGATTCTACCTTTCTTATTTATTTCCTTTACTAGGGCTAGACCTTCAATATCCCTTTACTAAATATAATATTGTATGTACGTAGCCCTTATATACACCTAGCTGCTAGCGGTATAACTGCTAGCTGTCCTACTATAGTCTCAGACTTACACAGGACGTTAAAAGGAAAAAAAAAAAAAAAATATTAGTAAAAGAGACTTAAATTAGATTTTAAGTAATTTTTATTACTTTTTATAAAAGAGTTATTAAGAGTACTAAAGTTATTAAAAGCTAAGTTATTAAGAGTTAAACTAAGAGTTTTTAAGTTTTAAGTTTAGTTTAAGCTTTGATTTTCTAAATAGTATATTCTAGGTTATTTATTTTTTTTTTTTTTTTTTTTTTTATTTATTTTAACATCCTGTGTAAGTCTGAGACTATAGTAGGACGGCTAGCAGTTAATCCACTAGCGGCTAAATGTATCTATAAAGGCTAAGTATATACAATATCAATAAAGTGGAGTTACATTGAGGGTCTAGCCCTAATTTTAAGGAAATAACAGGAAAACTCAAAAACATTAAGAAAAATATTAAGCCAAATAAACCTAAATAAGTTGATATTAAGTTTAATATCGGATATTAAGTTGATATTAAAGCATTTCGGTTTTAATGTCGAATATTAAGCTGATATTAAGGCTTAATACTATATTTTCTGAGTACTAAATAAAAGTCTAAATTAAAAAATCTAATTTATAAAGATTAGCTAACTAGGTTAGATAATACTTTCAAGTCCAAATACTAAAGTCCTTCTAGTTGCTTTATACACTTCGCAGGACTTTGAGTCGCTAGCGTGGTTTTCGGAGCAATTAGTGTATTTTAGGGCTAAATGCGAGCAAGCCCTACTCTAGATATTATATAAGCTGTAAGTGTGCTAAGAGGTTATATATGGTTTAGTATATAGTCCGCATTTGGCTTGGCGTTTACAGAACTGAGTTGTATACTCAAAGCCCTGGCACTTAGTACATTAAGTCGATTTAGCTACACTAAGTAGTCTTTCAACTTTAACTAAGATTCCGGCGATTTTTTTTTTTTTTTTTTTTTTTTATTCATTTTAATATCCTGTGTGAGTCTAAGACTATAGTAGGACAGTTAGCGGCTAATCTGCTAGTAGCTAAGTGTATCTATAAAGGCTAAGTATATACAATATCAATAAAGTAGAGTTATATTGAGGGTCTAGCTCTAATTTTAAGGAAATAAACGATGTAAAATTAAAAAAAAATATTAAGGAAAGTAATAAGCTAAATAAGTTTAAATAAGTTGATATTAAGTTTAATATCGGATATTAAGCTAATATTAAGATATTTCGGTCTTAATATCGAATATTAAGCTAATATTAAGATTTAATATTGTACTTTCTGGATACTAAATAAAAGTCTAAATTAAAAATCTTATTTAACAATTAGCTGACTAGGTTAAGTAATATTTTCAAGTTTAAATACTAAAATCCTTTTTATTACTTTATATACTTCGTAGAACTTTAAGTCGCTAGTATAGTTTTCAGAGCAATTAGTATATTTTAAGGCTAAATACAAGTAAACCTTACTCTAGATATTATATAAGTTGTAAACGTACTAGAAGGTTATATATAGCTTAGTATATAGTTTATATTTAGTTTAGCGTTTGTAGAACTAAGTAGTATACCTAAAGCTTTAGTATTTAGTATACTAGGTTGACTTAGCTATAGTTAATAGCTTCTTAGCTTTAACTGATATTCTAGCTATATAGACTTAGTTCCTTATATACTTATCTACTTCTTTGTTAGTTTTAAAAGAGACTATAACTGATCTAGTTTACTTAGTCAACTAGTTAGTTTCGGAAAAGAGCTAATAAAGTATACTAATTGGGAAGAGCTTAAATAATAAGTTAAAGGTCTTTAGTTCTTCTAGGACTAGTACTATTCTATCAAGTATATTAAATTCTAAAGTAGGTATTCTATATAATACAACTTTAAACCAAGGCTTGTTCTTTTAAATAGTTTTAAAATTAATAAGATTTTTCTAAATATCAAGCTTCTCGATTAGGAAGTTAGTTGTATAAAGAATAGTAGTTATTAAAATAAAGTTCTTCTTATTAGTTATACTAATAATAGTTAAGATTATTAGCCTTTTAACTTCTTTAGCTTTGAAAGCTTTATTAAGTAAGTTCTAGATAAAAAGAGCTAAGAAGAAAGAAGAAATATTTTAGATTAGAATTAATCGATTTGAAGATTTAAACTTAGTCTATTTAAACTTAGTTTTCAGTTTGATAGTCTTCTATTTATTATTATTAGCCTCTAAGCTAGTAGTAATATTAGTAAAAAAAGCTTTAACTAGAATAGTAATCTTTACTAATAAGGTTACTAGAGATAAAGTTACTAAGAATAGAATTATTAGGAACTAAGTTATTAGGAATTAAACTTAGGCTTTATTCCTAGTATAAGTTTTAACTCTCTGAATAGTAAATTCGAGATTATTAATCTAAGAAGCTAATTAGTCGATAACTTTTTTAACTTTTCTATTTATAATATAGTTTCTAAAAATCTCGATTAAGTCTAAGATTTAAATCTATTTTTTCTAGGAAATTATTATTGAAACTACTTTAATTAAAAAGTCTAAAGTATTAAAAATAAGTTAAATAACTAAGTTATTAGTAAAGGTAATAAGAAAAGTAATTTTCGGATTTTTATTACTTTGAAGTTCTAGTAAAAAGAGATTAGTTTATTTAGGAAGATAAAAAGGAATTTTACTAAATCTAGTAATAGTTATATTAGAAATAAGTTTATTTAGAAAGTCTAAATTTAAATTATCGAAAAGGTTAAATAAGTTAATATTTAGATTAAAGTAATAAGTTGTAAATAGTAATAGCAAGGTAGTAATATCTATACTTATATTAGCTATATTAATAAGTAGATTAGACTTTATAGCTATAGTTACTAAAGAAATCAAAAAAGAGTTAGTTTAGATAATATCTTAGTTATTAAACTAGTTAATTAGAGTTGAAAGTCCTTTTATTAAGAAGTTAATATCTTATTTCTAAAGAAGTATATTTGTATTAGGAAAAGTATTCTAAGTTTATAGAGAATAAAAGTATTATATCTAATTCCTTAATATTATCTTAATAATATTTTAAATCTGCGATTTAAGTTTAATATCGTCTTTAATATTAGATATACTAGAAGTACTAGAAGTAGTAGCGATAACAATATAGTAATAGTATACAAATATAACTAGGCTTATTTAATTTATAGAAGCCTATATAACTAGTTGCTAATATTATATTGATAATTTTTTATTGATAATTATTGTTTTTTAATATTTTTATGATTTTTAAGGTTTTTAAGTGAAAATTTTGAAAATATAGAGTAAAAATCGACGAAATCGATAGTAATAATAATATCTTGATAACAGATAGTTATACAACTAGGCAGTTTAGCTTATTCGATCTACAGAAAAGTTATATATTATATTCGTGATTAATCTAATAATTTTCGATAATTATATATATTTTTTTAATAATTTATCAGCTTTGTATTAGTACCTTTTATTAAGATTTCGGCGATATAGACCTAGTTTCTTATATACTTATCCACTTCTTCACTAGTCTTAAAAGAGACTATAACCGAACTAGCTCTTTTAATCGCTCGATTAATTTCGGTTAAGAGCTAATAGGGAGTTCTAATTAGAGATAGTTTAAGAGATAAGTTGAATATCTTTAGCTCTTCTAGGACTAGTACTATTCCGTCAAGTATATTAAATTCCAAAGTGGGTATTCCGTATAGTACAACTTTAAACCAAGGTTTGTCCTTTTGAATAATCTTAAAATTAATAAGATTTTTCTAAATATCAAGCTTCTTGATTAGGAAGTTAGTTGTATAAGGAGTTGTAATAGTCAAGATAAGGTTCTTCTTATTAGTTGCGCTAGTAATAGTTGAGACTACAAGGCTTTTAACTCTTTTAGCTTTAAAAGCCTTATTAATCGAGTTGTAAACAGAGAGAGCTGAGAAGAGAAAGGAAGTATCTCAGATTAGGATTAGTTGGTTTGAGGGTTTTTTTGACTTAACCGCTTTAGGCTTAGCCTGTACTGTAGTCCA